>JAUYWH010000013.1:21948821-21963379 GCA_034779795.1 Ctenopoma multispine
TTGGCGTGATGCGTTTAAGGTTCACGGGCGCAAGGTGGCAGGCACCTTCAAAGTTTCCCCAGGAACTTTCTAGTTAGTATTTATTATCTACTCCCTGTACGGTCTCTGACTGCCTCACCAGATCTTGACACAGACAATGAAATTACACTGTGAACATTTCTGTTGTGGTTTCAGAATTAGCCATGATAATAAAGTGCATTTTGACCTCAGAGAGTCTTTATGTGCACAGTTTGAGGGTGGCCAAACAGTGTTGTTATTCTGTTTATCAGTAGCTGCCTCTTTCCCTTAGTTAGGGTGGAATCTTAAACATTTTCTGTCAGGAGTACAACATAATAAGTTATTTTGTTCTTTAACACTAAACTGCACATGTACTTTCCTCTTCAGAAACTAACTTGAAATATTTTCTTTTGAACTAAGCTTTCCCTATGTTTGGATTGATTTATAAAAAGTACAATAAGACAATTGTTATTATTTAGATTTATTTAATTAGTCACTTGATCCTATTCATACAACTAACATTGTCCAACTTGCCTGACTCAGACACAGACTGTTCCTTTTATTTGCCCTTGTTTTAAACCTCTGTAACAATGACAGCCAAACAATGTGTGGCACTCAAGCATTCACAATTTAATTTTAAAACTCAATAGCAAATCCTCTTTTTAGAATAATTCACAGACCTTGTTATGAATAGTTTTCCCAATTATTTCACCACTGTAGGAAAACAGTTGCCAATGAAATATAATACTAGCGTAGCACATAGTCTTTGGAGGTCTTTTGGACTGATGGTGAACCGACCTTTCATCAGGACTGGGCATCTTTGTGTTGTGCATGTTGCAAGGTCTCTCTTCCTTTTGAGGCTTGGGAAAGAAAAATGACCCAGAGCTTCATTTTGTGAAATAACGGTTGCAAAAACAAATTCAGGTAGATAAGCAGGATGGTAGGTCTTCAGCTATAAAACGATAACTAGTTAAAGAAAAGGACCATACTGTACAGTACACACTCCACTCTTCTGTTATCTATCCATCCTCTCGTGTTGAAATGTTCTCTTTCAGTAATCTGATTTGACATAATTATGAAAAGGCTTGAGTGTAAACACTCAATAGAATGAAAGCACACTGAGGTGAAAACAATGTAAACTAGGTGGAAGAAAAAAGTGGTGACTCTACCAAGCACTGAACCTATTTTCAGCTAAGTAAATTTATGCATATTAGCCTAATAACATGATTATTTCTCTTTTAAACGACCTGCAATTTGGAGATATAATCACTGTGATAAAATGTGACTTTGTAATCTGGACATGTTTTTCAGCGTTTTGGTTCACACAGACTCCTTTTGTAAGTGTATTTTCAAAGGCTCCCACTATATTTGAGATAAAATTGCATAGCAGTACTTTGCTTAAGATCTGTATCTATGTAATCACCATCATGTGAAATCCCACTTCAGAAATAACCATAGTAAAAAAAAGAAAACTTAATGAGGCAGGAATTAAGGTAGAATGTATAAAATGTTCATTGAAACACTTTGACCCATTCATGCTGTGTGTAACTACGCCTCATTCACACTAAACGATAGCGTATAGTGTTCAAGTTAATTACAGAAAATAGTTTGGACGGATCACTTTCAGGCACGTCTTAAGGAAATTTGGGGCACCATACTCAGAGTGGTCTTTGTGCATGTGTGAGCATGTGGTAGTGTTACATGAGGAGAAAAAGGCCTCAGTGTTCATGTCTAAGGGAATTCTTAGTTTGATATGGTGTGAATGCATAAGATGTGCAGAGACTGTTCTAGTTTAAGGACTCTGACATCAAACAAAGGTACGCACACTGTCAAATACAACAAATACTAGTGGCTGCAGTGATACAAACTGTGACAGCATGTTAGTACAATGGATTATCTAACAAGGGAGTTAACCTGTTAAATAAATGTTGATGTGTGCTTTTATGTTTGTCATATATGTTATTTATGATTCACACATGAGCACACACAACGGCAAATAACTTCACAGACAAGCAGTTAAAAAAAAATCTCTTATTCCTCTTCTCTCTCTATCACACAAACACACACACACACACACACACACACACACACACACACACACACACACACACACAAACACACACACACACACACACACACACACACACACTCACCTCAGCAGCCCAAAGCCAATTTTCTTCTTCTTCTCCGTCTCTTCAGGCTCCTCTGCTTTCTTTTTCTCTTTTCCTTTCCCCTTGTTCTTTTCTTTCTTCTTTGTTTTTGCTTTCTTTTTTGTGTCTTTTTTGCCTTTCTCCTCCATCTGATCCCCCACTCCCTGGCGGGACGAACTACTTGCAGGGGTGTCCCGGCCTGAACTCAGCTCCGAACTATCGTCTAGATGGAATGAAACAAATTTTTGTTTTTTAAGAATATAAAGCATTAAAATCCCCATGTACACATCCAGAGATGAATGGTCCACATACACAGGCACATGATGCTTAACTTTGTCCACAGCAGATTTATTAACTTTACAGTGAATTAATTAACTCTTAGAAATAAGTAAGCGTGAACGTTCAAAGCGTAAACTGTGATGCCTCATTACTTCTTCGACAGACTGGAGGTCTGGCCGTGAATAACAATGATCAGATACACACACACACACACACACACACACACACACACACAATTCAGATTTCATAAGATAACCAAACCAAATTAGTTACTTCAATTGAGATTTAACTTTGTGTGGCGCTTCAGCTTTAATTACAAAGACTGTCTACCAACAGGATGGAATCGTAATTGTCTGCCTGGAGAGCCAAAGCTCAATGCTTATATTATATCCTTGTTAGCTTACCTATGAGAAGCTATAAACTGAATAATAACCACAATAGACACAACTGTGATGTCTCCCTAAAAAACTTTGACCAACATGGTTTACTGCAGTCTACTTGTAGTGGCTCAAACATCAGTGGAAATGAGACCAGCTATGATAATTTTGCAAGAGAACATATCCTTTGTTAGGTGTGCCAGTGTTAGAGACTTATTACCATCAGGTTACATCATATAAAGACAATCACTGGGCTATTTCCACTACTATACCAATCAACATTGCTTTATACTGTAAAACCACCATGTTATGGTGAACAGGAGTCACTATGGGAAAAATGCAATTATGGCCATGATCAACAGTGTACTGCAGTGTGCTGTGTATGGGGTTACAGATTTTCAGACCTGTCAGAGTGCTCTTACAGACCCCTTCCCACCACAACTTTAAAACATACGGGCTGAAACAATGGCCACAGTTACTACTCTCTTAATATACAATGTGTCGTATTTTATCAAATTCACCTGTTATCATAGGAGGTAATTCCCCCGTATCAAGAATCTGCTCTTTTTATGACTGCTCCCCAATATTGTGGTGTAAGAAGTAAACATAAAACAAGAAAAAGGATAGAGGCACCAGTGAACCAAAAATAAAATAACAGCCATGTGGAGGTATAACAACATGTGAAGAAAGTTGAGAGGAGAATGACAGGAAAAAAAACAAATTGCCACTACTACCCATTCCAACTTACACAAGGCATCAAAGCCAGTGTCTCAAAGTCTGCTGGAAACAAACCTGTTGGAAACTGGCTACCACTGCTGTGTCTGCAGCCTGTGTTACACAATGCTATCAGCTATGAACCCAGACTAAATATTAACAGGCAGCAGTTAATTAGCATTTGCCTTTGACACTAATGTGAAAGATAGAATTTAAGATCATACAAAAAATGCTAAAGTACAGAAAGTGAGACACATACAGAGAAGGAAAGAAAAAAGTCTCTTCAGAAATCTCTTCAGTGAGCTTTAGAAAACTGTTCTCTGTCAATTAAGAACAACTCGCAAAGTGTTGAACATTTAGAAAGATGGTGACAGATGCGGCCACTGCGTGTGTGTGGTGCTGACATGGCCTATTAGTCCTATCCTATGTGAGGGTAGTGATCTGAAACAGCCCGACTCATTACTCTGGTGGTGACTGATAAGAGTTTGCTGCTAATAACACTGCTGGGAATTGAACTGCACCTCCCAGTGATGCAAACCAAGCAGCTCACATTTAGTTCCTGGATAAATATTTAAAGCAAAAGCCCTACCCAACACTGAGTCACATATTGCAGGGGAATGCTGCTGCATTGCCTCATACGTGTTGATAATCGGAGGCACGAAATCCTTATCACAAAATCCTGGTCTGACTTGGATGAAGAATGTGTAATTGGGGAAGACACTGCATAAAAAACCAAGCTATGAGTATGTACCAATCATGACTCAAGAGAAATGCATTTATAGACACTGAAGATATACAGTCTGTCAAGTATAATATTTTAAGTTACATAACTAACATTTTTTTAAAACGGTAACATATGGCGAATAAAAAATAAATAAATTAAAACAATAAAAAAGGAAAATGGCTAGTGAGATACGTGAACATTTTGATTAGCTGTCACATTAAAGCTCTCCTTAATCTGAGATGTTAATGCATCTTCTTATATGTTTGTTTGTTGTGCTTGTTTGCATTGTCAAAAAATAAAATGTTGCTGCAACATTAAAAAATTCAGGGTGAATTGTTTAGAAGATTGTTTAGCGCAAACAGCACATATACTCAGAGAGACATTCCCCCAACTTTTCATGATAATTCTTTTCACACCTCTTACCATCATCATCTTCAGCTGGCCCATCATAGGACTTATCAATAGCTGCTCTGAAGCTCTCGTTGCAGCCTCTTCCCCTGACCATATTTGGACGAGGACGGTGGAAAGGGAGGAGCTCGTTCTTTTTGTTAATTTCTGACATGGCCGTCTGGAGACTCTCCAATGAGCTGGACTTCTTCAAGCCAAGGGTAGGGCCAAGTTCTACAGGAGTTAATGGTGCTGGGATGGCAAAGAGAGACAGAAAATGGCAGACAGATTTAATAGTTTCATTATAACTGTACATACTAAAATGGAATCAAATTGCATGAAAGATATTGATACAAAAACAACAAACAAAGAACCTGTACTACATGTATATGGCAGGAAAGAGCCACAGAGTTTTGACCAGGTCTGATCACACGACCAAACAGTATTATCTCTGCTGTGCCTTGCTCTGATTGGGTTAAAAAGTCTGTGGCGACACAGACCGGGAGCCAGAAAGGCTACAACATATCTGAACTCCAGAGAGCAGAGTCAAGAAAAACAACAGTGATGCAGTTAACTATGCTGTTGTTGAGTTTGTGATGGATGGGAAGTCGGCTTCACTGTTACTGGTTCACCATCCATCATCACAAGTATACTGAGAGCGATATTACTGAGGGAGGGAGGGATTCAGTGGAAAGGATGATGAAGAGGAGCGCAACGGATGAGAACACAGCGCAATGGAGAAGGTGCAATGTGAAGTTTAAACTTAGTATTTCCTGTGAATATAGTTTGCAAGTGGTGGAAATGGGAGGTACGCCAACCTTGCATGTTCTTTGTTAACAAATGTTGCTATCCTGCTGCACGAACACAAAAGCCAAAACTAAAAACATACTGACTGCTGAAGTTGGACCACGTTCAGCCTCGTGGCCACTGGGATTTTTCCAGCACTCGTGAGGACAGCTGAGTGTGAAACAAAGGTGGGAAAAGAAGGTAATGTGAGCTTCCAATTTGGTTTATCACTGTATGCCACCTAAAACAGGGAAGACACTGATGGCAGGGAAGATGAGAGAGAAAGGCACAGGAGGAACAGAGACAGGAAAAGAGCAAATTAAGTTTCCTCCAGGGAATATCATGGTGGCAGGGAGGAAGACAAAGAAAAATGGGGATGGAGAGATGAAGGCTGGGCTTTCTGCCAGTTAAAAATACTGGTAATCCTTACACACACATAGACACATTTTGAATTCCTTGCTGGCTCTGCCTTGTCGATATGATGCCACTGTGATTCATGATAGCTAAACCTGCATCACTTTAGTTAATGATTCCCTATACACACATGACTGCTCTTTCTGTGTGTGTGTGTGTGTGTGTGTGTGTGTGTGTGTGTGTGCGTGCGTGTGTGTGTTTTTTAAGAGCAAAGGAGATGAGAGGGCTGATGTGACTTCCACATCTATTTACAAAACCATTAACCAAACACACACAGAGTAATATCACACACAGAATGTATGCACATGCATAATGTAAGTCAGCTGCGAGGAGAGGAGATGGACAAGGGCCATAACGCATGAAACTTCCATCCATAAGCACAGACCACTTCACATTCAGATGCATACCAAAGGAGTAAACATTATTCAAGTGCCATGTGATTAATCTATACTGAATCAAACCTGGACTGGTGCTGCAGATTCTTTTGATAAAGCTGAACATCAAGTTGAGTCTACAGCAGAAAACAAAAGTTTTCTTTTAAGTAGCCTCACCTAAAATATGGTAAAAACTGCATCAGATACTTGGTCAAAGAGCAAAGCAGAGTCCTCAAAGTCATAGAGAAAATATATATACAAACAATTTTAAGAGACATGCTGCATTTAAAAACTACTTTTAAATTCTGGGGCAATAAAAAAAAGGCTATGCGTGCCCATGTTAATAGTTAATCCACTTTTTGAAGGGCTATGGATTACAGCTGCCAGTAACATTTAAACCACGGCCATCAATGGCACAAATAAACTCGACATGAACTGTCCAGGATTACTGATGTATTATTCCCTTTATTAACACTCTAATCACAGTCCTGAAACTCTCCAAGCATTCATGTTGCAGTTGCCAACAACATTCTCAAAGCACACACGCCATTATTCTTAAAACATCTGACGTTTTCATTAAAGTTACAATAAATTCATAAGCTAGAATACTGAAGCTGTGTATGTCTAGATTTTTACACATTACTGTTTATTCATGCATGGCTTTCTATAGATTAACAAATGCTATATGAAATATGCACAAGATCTTAAACCTAATACAAAGAAGTTGGGATCTACAAAGTTTGAGGGCAGCTGGAGTCTAACGCAAAACTGTACACAGCCAGTGAGTCCAAAGTTATCTGTTTGCAGAGGGTTTGATAGTGGGATGAAATAAACAATATTATAAATAACTCAGTGGCGTTGGACTGTGTAATCAGGGAATAAACAGCACAAACACACACAAAATCACATATAGAAATACAGCTATAGCTACATAGACACCGGAGATGAGGAGCTGCATCCACATACTCAAACACACACTTGGTTTCTCAAACACAAAGTATTTTGCTGTGAGTAGCAGGATTTGTGTCATAAATGTAATTACTGCTGTCCAACTGCAAGATGATAGAATTAAGCTGCTTTTAAAGAGAGGGAGTGAGCGGGTGAGGGAGGGAGAGAGAGAGAGAGAGAGAGAGAGAGAGGGAGAGAGAGAAGGGATGACAAGCAAGACAAGAGTAACAAAGTGGCTTGTGGGAGAGGACAGGGGACAGGGAGAGCAGAGAGTTGGCAAATGAAAAACACGCTGTGAGAGGATGCTACAGAGAGAGAATGCCTGGGAATGAAAGAGAGGAATATAGGAGTAACAACAAGAGAGAGAGAGAGAGAGAGACAGAGAGAGAGAGAGAGAGAAAAACAACACACAAAAAGAGAGCGCTCAGCTATCCCAGGGCTATTTTGCTGGCAGGAAAGCAATGGGCTACTTTCAAAGTCAAAATTTCACCAAGGAGCAGCTTAGCAGCAACAAAGCCAGCAGACTCAACGCCACCAAAAACGTCAAGTCACTCTTCTGAAGCTTTGATGAAGAAAAAGAAGGAGATGCAACTCAATTTATGCATTAATATACACACAAGGAACACATTTTTTTCATAAAGAGGATTTTCCACCAGTAAAAGTTCCCTCGTGTTTTAACCCTGCTGAGCTAAATAAAAACTAACTAAAAATTTATCACAGCCCAAATACTTCACTACTCAACCCTACTGCAGTGTCAGGATATCCTGGATTTTTCATTCTGAGTTGTATCTGTCTCATATAACCAGGTTTTACTGTTTTGGGTTTGCTAATAATTCAATGGGCATCACTAAAAGTAAAAATATATTTAACCAGTATCTACTGGGTCGCATTGAGTTTGATGCAGGTATTGAACAACACTGAACACTGAACCTCAATATTTTTTAGGAAATAGTCTGGAAAAATGCAATTATGCAGCGTGGTGGACCAGCTTCCACAGACAGAACTCCATAACCAGAAAGTCCTCAATCTCAATAGCTTTGACTTTACATTCCTATTAGTGAATAAATGACTGTAACACTTTTATTTACTAGAACTTAAAGATGTAAACTGACACACAAAACTGACATCACTGTCACCATCACTGACACTGACTACAAAGGATTTTACCAGTCCCTGTTGCTCTTCCCCTAATTTGGAGCAGTGCTGGCCTGAAGGTTACAGGTGAACATTTGTGACCATCCTTTCCTTGTGTGCTCTCAGCTGCTCCAAGCAAGCACGGAAACTCTTTAGCACTAAATTCAGACATAGAAAACTCATATGACCTCCTATGAAACCATCACAGGGAACGTAATTGATTAGTCTGGGACAAAAAAAAAAGGCCTTCCTCTCATTGTGCCTTTCTCTGTCAGCCGGCATACACTATATGACAGCACGTCAGTGATCAGTGGGCAGACTCTGATAGAGATGAATGGCTGCACCAGCAAGAAACGACAGCACTGACCATCTCCTGATTACTGCTCACCTTTATTGGCTTACTGGGGGAGATGGAGATGGGTCAAAGGGCGTTCAGTACACTTAGAGATGGGCGAGTTATTGAGAAACAAAATGGAAATATAATGGTAGCAACGCTGAGAAAGCTGCTTAGTTCAGCTGTTTGGATTCTATGTCTAAGAGCTAATGTGTGGTGGCATGGAGTAGTGTTTGCACACATGCACACGAGCACGAAGACTGCTCTCTCTGTGACAAATTAATCCATCAATCCACATCAACCCAACAAGGTGGCTTTCAGGTTAATTCCACAGCAAAGTCTGCAAGAACCAGAGAGACTCGGAAACAATGAAGAAAAAAAAAGCTGAATAGAGAAATGAAGAGACAATCACAGAGAGAAGGAGACAGAAGGGGATATAGAGAGACGCGGCTCTCTAAGGACACAGTTTTGGCAGAGCTTGTCAGTGTGTGACTGTTGTCAAAGTCAAAGTTCCACTAGGGAGAGATTCAGACAATGGACTGCACCAGTCTCCCTCAGCATCACGCTGGTCCCCTCACACACACACACACACACACACAAACAAGCACATATTCAGATGCTGTTCGTTCTAAGCTGCTCTGTCTGTTTGTCGGTGTCTAAGCCTGAATGGCGTTGGCAAGAAAGAGTGAGCGAGTGAAAGTGAGAGAGAGAGAGAGAGAGAGAGAGAGAGAGAGAGAGAGAGAGCTGGGAGCTGGTGGTGGGTGGAGTGACCAAAATTAGGCAACACAAAAACAGATAATTACAACAAAAGCAGATTGGCTATTGAGTATTTTATAATAGCAGTATAGCGCATGAAAAACTTGACTTGGGTGTTTTTGTATGAGGGAGTGTGTTCTCACAAGTGTAGACAGATGAGAAAAAAAGCCACAAACAAAACCATTATGCCAGTCATCACTTCTTTAACAGGCATCTTTGTTAGGACTTGTGCGACTATTCTCACTCTCACACACGTCTAAGCACCCCTTTGTTAACTGTAACTGAAAGACATGTTTTCATGCACAAAGACTCCCTAGATACACACACACAGACACACAGACACACACACACAGATCAACACTGTTCTGCAACAAGCTTTTCATCACTCCTGTGGATACTCACTGTTCACCACTTATTTTCACAAGGAATCATCTCTCCTGTAATGATTCCATAAGACAGACATATGCAGTGCTCCAGCCTGTCCCCATCACTAAAGAAAAACATAGTGAAAGAAACACAGCTGCAAGCGTTTGTTTTATGTCCCGTCAGCAGTTTTTCTGTATGTGAGCATGTGTTTGACTGTACTGTCCTATTTAAATGTGTCTGAGAGGAGAATCAGTCTGCACCTCAGATGTATTCTGTTTTTTCCTTTCTTTCACCATGCCACTGTTCATGTTTCTACAATAACATCATGCATTGTGACAGTGACTTAAATGATTTCAGCTTGGAATTTAATTGGAGACATCCCCTCTGTCAGTGTAACTGTATTTCACTTGTCCGCTTCTGCAACTCGATCAGATTTATTGCTGTAATTGTTAAGCTCCCACTTCTCCAGTAGTGTGTGTGTCACATGGTTGTATAATATGTGTATACATCAATAATAGTGGAATGCTGAATTCTATACAATGTAAGTACACTTAAATATAACTACTTTTTAAAATTTGCCGAAGGCAGTTCCACAGTTTGCTCAACTGCAGCCTCCACATACGGGTAATGCATTTAGTCACAAAAATCCACTCAGTCACACACACACACACACACACACGCACAGATACTTTGTAAAATGGTCTCCTATTTCCATCACTTTGCATCTCAGATTCTGCAAAAATTATAACATAATATAAAATCTTCCAAGGTTCACATTTTCCGCAGGATGATGGAGACTTTCCATTACCACAATGGTAATAGTTGTGTGCATGTGTGTGTGTGTGTGTGTGTGTGTGTGTGTGTGTGTGTGTGTGAGAGTGGCTGTGTGTATTTGTGGTGTAGTTGCCCAGTGGTTACTTGGGGTGTGGAGAGAAAGACCATTGCTGGAAGTGAACACTGCATTCCCAGAAGCCATGATCCCAGGACCTATACTCCCCACTCTCTCACCAAAGTCAGCAGCTGTCTGACATCAGTTATAAAAAATACATTAAAGGAAAAGAAAGTGGGTTGTTTAAAAAAACAAAAAAACAGTCAGGCTTGCCAGGCCTACACTCTCTTTATCAACCCTCGGGGCTACGTGACATTATAAAGCAGGAGACAAGTTGTCCGACAGTAGGTATGAGGGCCGCGCAAAAAGGCTTTAGCGATTAAAAAAAGAAGTCTGTGGTGGAAAGAGATACAGACCCAGCTAAAACTACAGATGTTAGATAACGCTGAAATGAAAAACCATCAGCATTCACCTGGCAACTTTCTAATATCATTTCAACCCAAAATCCAGGTTAATTTAGAGTCACTGAAGAAAGGAAATGAAACAGCAAACAAAACCACACACTGTAACATATTAAGATTGTCATGTCGTCTGCCCCTGTCTAAGATTTCAGTTAAATAAAATGAATAGAGTGACAGACAGTGTGCAAAATCTGGGGGAGACCGACAACCCCCAGTGACTGTGCGTCTGTGCCACTGAGTCAGTTTGAGTAGGAGAAGGGAAGACAAGTGTGAATAATTACTGAAATCATGTAGGGCACTTCTGCCTGCAAAATCTGCACATGTCGCTGTGTTTTAATAATCATCTTTCATTTATTAAAAAAAAAAAGATTTAGTTCCTTGTTATGTGCTCCTACAGGTTTTGGTCTATACTGTGCAGCAGCCGTTTGGATCATATTTGTTCACCCTAATTACTGATCAGGTCACAAGTATTGAGTCTAACTGACATCAGGCCAGGTTGGGTCTACATTGAGACTGATGACATATGGTGGATGGTGGCACAGGTAGGGCAGTCGAAATTGCTAACTGTCTAAGAACCCCAGGGTTGGTGGTTTGCGTCCCTCCCTAGTGCCGGGCTGTGTCAGGAAGGGCAGGATGATCATTTTGCATCTATAAGCACTTCACATTTATTGAAGACATTTTATAGTCTTCTAACAACAAAAAAGGACCATGTACAATTAAACAAAGTTAAAAACAGCTAGACATAAAAACAGGAATAGATGTCCAGATCTGGTTTGCTAGAGATCAAAAGCTTTATTTTGGAAATCTAAAGGAATATGTTACCACAGTGTATGACAATAGAGCTGTACAGAATTTCTTGCCCTACCCATCCATGTTATCATTGATATCTTCCCTTTGCCTGTCATTCCATCATGCTAAACCAAACAGGAACATTTCTCCTTCTGGAATGTGTTTTGTTAGAAGATGAGTCATTTTTATCTTACTATTGTTGCATTCTAATAAAACATAAAATCATTGCATTCTTTTCTTATTATATATATATATATATTTATGCTCCTTATATCGTCATGCTCCCTTTGGAATGGTTATGGGCCTAGTGTATAAACTGCAATCCCACACAACTTGAGGCACAGCAGAAAGTGGAAAAGACTGGACTGATTGACAAGAATAAAGTGGCACACAGAGCGACAGACACAGTGGAATGAAATAGAGTGCTCTTAGATTCAAGTAGCTACAAATGAAATAGTGGAGACTTCAAGGCAAAGTGAAAAAGAAAAGTTTGAGATGAAACTTTTAAAAAGAAGTGTGTGCCAGGATGCTGAGGTGAGAGGTTTTGAAGCACCAGTCATATTTGCATCGCTGTGCTCTCTCACTCTATCTCGTTCTCTTACCCTTAAGATCAAGCTCTCGTCTATGCAAATCTGTAAAAGCAACCACATGGATAGAAACAGCCCTTACCTTCTCTTCTCCCTGCTTTGGCAAATCTCACTTTCATGTGCACTTTGGACAAATCAAGGAGGTCTAGATGTGTGACATACTAAAACGAAAAACCTGAGTGGAGAAACATAATGAACGCTGATGCTTCCACATATGTGCCCTGCATGGTACAACTGAGCAGGAAACATCCAATCATGCTTTGTAGCATGTTTAAACATACTGAGCTGGTATTTATCTATATGGCAAGAGAATCTAGGTGCATAGAGGGCTGGAGCTTAAGTCACAAAGATTGCTTATCTGGCCAGTGTTTCCACATTTCAACATGTACAGTGACTAGTGCCTTTAGCCCTTTGAAAAACACATCAATAAACAGAGCCAGGTGGTCTGTGGTGTCTATGGCCTTCACATCTTAACCCAACTGAGCATCTATAACTGTATTTCTAGACAGGTGAAGAGGACCACGTGTGTTGGAAGACAGAGCCTGCAATAGGAAAAGTGAAGTGGAATGCATGTAAAGCAAATTCAACCTGAGCAACGATGGGGAGAAGAGAGAGCAGAGGTCATTTTAGTCCTAACATGCTGATGTAGATGTACGTATTGTGTATATTGAGTACGTTGCTAACGTCTCGTCAGGTCAACGATTTCCTTCAGTTCAGTCTGGTTACTATACTATCCAGTTTACTTATTTATTCATTCAGAAAAAAACCAAAAATGAATGTGTTCCCATGAGTCTGATTTTAATTATGTACGGATGCGCTCTAGGTTGTCTGTGCATGACTCACCTGCAGTGTTTCCAACCAGGGATGCTATGTTGCTCTCATCTGCCACTGAAATGAAACATATAACATATTAATATAGATGCATGTACATACACTGTGCAAAAAAAAGTTATCTACTACAACACTTTTAAAGCATTACTGCTGTTCTCATTCCTGTCTTTTTCTGTCCACATCATTCTCTTTCACACCATTATTCTTTCTCTCATTTTACGAGATGGCAGAGTAGCTGCTCCTTTGTCTGCAATGTTAAGACAGCTTCACGGCAACAGAAGTCATTTCCCTTTCTCCTTTCTCTCTGACTTCATTTGTCATTCACCCTCCCTTCTCTCCTTCAGTCTCTCATCCCATTTCCCCTTTAATGCCATTGCTCCTCAGTCCTTCCCTTCACCTTCTGCCCTTTACCCTCATATGTCTCCTTCTATGTTTTCATTTTTCCTTTAGTTACTCATTCCATCCAGCTGCACTCTCCTCCCTCTTCCCCTCCTTTGATCACCATTCCCTCCATCATCCTCGTCTCCCAGAGTCCTTCTTTTGCTTTTCATCACTCCTGCCTAAAGCCAAAAAGCACCTCGGTACCAACAAGAACCACATTGACTGGAAGCACAGTGCCAAATACACATACGCACACAGTTAGACCACCGAAACTAAGTAGTAACGTGGCTTCTTGAAGCAAACATTTTTCTAATGAAAACCAAGCCTAAAGTGTAATTCTAGCTCTGTGTGTGTGCGTGCGTGTGCGTGTGTGTGTCTGATGACATCTGTCTGCGGTGAATCAACATCACTGCTTCAGCAGCCCAGTAGCCTGCGTGTGTGCGTGCCTACTTCAGCAGATCTGTAAATGCCACGTGTGTGACGCACACAGAAGGGTGTTTGAAACAAAATAATTACTAACATGCAAGTTCCTCGCAACTGTAGCCTAAACCTGAACTGAGTTATACAGCTGATGTTCTGTTCATATTCACTGTGAATTAACCTTATTTAAAACAAACCTTTGAGGTAAACAGAGGGACAAAGAGAAGAAAAGTCAGAGTTGGAGAGAGTAAAGAGGACTGTGGGAACCAAGGGAAAGAGAACTGAACTGAGAAGCAATATTTAATTACTGTTAAAAGTTTAATTGGGCTCGGGTAAAAAATAAAATCAGGACATGTTAAAATAAGAATAACTTTATGTAACTGACCCATGACTGAAATGCTGTCTGGGTCTCTCTTTGTATTTTGTTTTACTTTACACAAATAGAACAGCCTGCATATATTGTACTTATATTACACATGTATTCATACGCATAGCTGCCTATAAGTTTACACACATATAC
>JAUYWH010000013.1:21975232-22028632 GCA_034779795.1 Ctenopoma multispine
CCACTTTCTGCCGTGACAATGCAAATTTCCCACTTGTGGGACTAATAAAGGATTATCTTATCTTATCTTATCTTATATGACTGCATATGTGAAAATGATTTAGGACTAAAACCAAATCTATTTCTGTAAATTCAGGCTCTTCTCTTCAGGGTGGCTGTATCCATGATACAAGGTCACCCATCCCGTAATGATGCAATCCAGTAATGTATCTACTATTAGTGTGTGCTTTCTCCAGAGCAACTAGTTAAACATATTTGTGTGTCTATGTGACAAAGAGAGTGTGTGTACCTTCAAAGTCCTCAGTACCACTAACTGGATGGTCCCTCTTACATTTCCCTCCTGTGACATGGAGCGACGAAGCGTTTCCATGGCCACATGATTGGATCGTCCCAGCAGAGACTCTCCGTTCACAGCTACCAGCTGGTCATTGACACGCAGACGCCCATCCTGGAAGAAACACTCCGGTTTGATCTGCATTTTCAGTGTATTGGACTACAGGTACAGTATATAGTCTATGTGCGTATTACAGGTCTACGCATGAATGAAAAGTTGGAGAAATCACTGAGCTTTTGATGGAGAACTAGTTTAAATACACACAAACAGAAATACAAACGTGTTGCTTACTATTACTATTGCAACAACACATCAGAAGAATAAAACTAACATGTCATTACATCTTTAGAAAGCAGAGGCCGATGGCTGATGATTAAATCAGATAGCAATAGATAAAGGACAACAATCAGATAATTATTTATGACAAATATATTTGCTAAACGTATATGAGCAGTTAATGAAATATTTGAATAATTTGAAGTATTTAAATAAAAGCAGTTTCTACCCTGTCCCTGAATGCCCCACCAGCACAGCTGCTGTGAGGAATCGTCACTCATGTTACGTGATGCACTGTGTGCATTAGACCCACTTGCAAAAGAAAGAGAGGAAATATCTGAAATATCTCCCAGTGAGTAAAATGTCAGAGGTTGTTAAAACAGGAGCATACAGCACCATAAATCAATCTCACATACAAAATCTATTCTGATGGTATTTATTAATTTCCATATGGTTCCAATTCAGTCCTTGAACTGCCTAGATGAATCACTGAATACTGACTCTGGAGTAAACCTTAGGCTCAACATTTCACCACAGGGAAGTCAAAGACATAACTGCAGGCTTTTAAAAGCTTATGTTGAATTTAATGCTTTAAATGAGTACTTCTGTAGGACTTTGTTCAGATGTTCTTTAATTATTTTTGCTCACTTAGGTATGTATGAGAACATTTTGTCACCTTGTATGCGGCCCCTCCATGTATAATGGATTTAATGAAGATTCCCAGATCCTCTCCTGTCTCCCTGGATTTGTTTCCTTTGAGGCTGACACCCAGTCCGGCCGAGCCGGTGTCATTGAGGGGTACCTCAAACATAAGCTGCTCCTTCCCGATCTCTGAAACAAAGTCTGGAACATGGGGCGCCTCTTCCTTCTGGGAGTGAAAAACAGAATGATAGGTAGAGGGGAGGAGGGGGGGGGGGCATCAATGAGGAAGGGAGAAAGGTGAACAGGGTGAGAGTGAGGAGACAGAGGTCAGCTCATTGTGCTTGAATAGACTCTAAAAAGCTAAACTAAAAGCTTTTCCATTTGAGAGAAACCATTACAAGGAGCTTTTGAGTTAAATTTCTCTATGAGTGAAAAATTGCAACCAGAGTCTATTTTCGAAGGGGAAAGATAAAGAAGAAAAAGCCATTTGGACTGCCTGCTTTTATATACCCATCTTTTTTCCCTTTCTCAGCTCTGCAATATCAATAAAATGACCTGTGCATTAGACAGAACAGAATACAGAAAATACATAGGGCCAGGGAGACAAAAGTACTGAGCAAAGGGAATATAGAGAGGAAAGAAAGATTGTAAAACACACAAAAGAAAGAACCAAAGACTCACTGTATAAATAGAAAAGACAGTTATAAACCCAGGAAGATGGCGAAAATGCCATATTATCATGGAAGAGGTACGGCTGTAATGATGAAGTGTGAGACAGAGATAGAGGGAAAAATACTGAAAACAAAGAAAGCAAGTGGAAGCTGCTACATCAAAGTGTGTGTTTGAAGCTTGTGACGGCTCACTGGAAGATTGCACTGTTGCGCTGCATATGTCCTTATTTCAAGTGTAATGACAAATTTAGGTTGTGATCCTTGTGAAGAACAGTTCCTTATCGGTTCCATATTCCTGATAACTATATACTGTTAGAATGACAAACGTATCTTGGGATCAGAAATAAGACAGTGAAGAGAAGTTGTTAATTATGAGATTGAAGCTAAATGTTTAAATATTGTGGAGACAGAGGAAAAATAGATTTGCTATATTTTATCAAACTTTTGATTAGCAATCAGAAATATGATTGTATGTACTTTAGAGAAAGTCTCCATCTGCGTGAATGTAGCCGTCTATGAGCATGCATTAATTCAGAGAGAGAGAGTGTGTTTGTGTGTGTGTTTGCGTGGGTCAGCAGTGTCAGGTTTAGACACTGTTTGTCTGTGAGGATTGTAGGTTTAACAGCGTTAAGCCGACGCAAAGTCCTCTACTCTGCAGAAAACTGTTTTCCCTGCTGGAAAAAGTCCCCCGCATCAGACTCACTGTCCAGACCTGATAGGAAGCTCGACGACCTTGGAAAGAACTTCAAAACCCCCAGAAGAGAAATGTTAGCTACTTTCTGCACATAATTATGTTGAGAATAAATTGGTCTCTGAGATTCTGTCCGTAGAAATGTTCATGATTTGACAACTTTTATTATATTATTCTGCCACGTTACATTCTTTATTCATCAGATTTAACTTCCCTACTTTATTAATTTATTATTTCTTATTCCTGCACTCAGCACAGGGCAGAACCGGTGCCAGATTGAATTTAGAGAAGAGGACGGGTGTTATTGTACTGTAGAAAAGTTTGAACCAGCAGTTTTCAGCTTTGGGGTCAAGACCACCCACAGAGTTTTGAGATGTTTTATGGAATCTGACAAAAATATGCAAATGTATGTTAAGTTGTTTTTCTGGGTGATGAATTCAATTTCCCTGTAAAACAATGAATAGGCACAGGCCCCAGGCTTTCTCTGATAATTTACCAAACAAATAAACAGCAGCAAAGTAAAAAAACATGTTTGTTGTCTTGTTCTGTGGGTTTTTACATCCGACTGGACTCATGAAGAACCTGCTTCTATTTTATTCTATTCTGTGGCTGGACCCCAAAAACACAAGTGTAATAAAAAACACCTCCCTTTTTCATTAACTGAAATTGCTTCAAAACACACGCACACACAAACAGACAAGGGAATAAACAATTTGTACGCTCGCACTGCAATTTCATAAATCATTTCTATTATTTTAGCTTCATTGTTATGATACTGTAGGTGATCATCTGTGTTTAATACTAAATTAATACACTGCCTTTCATAAGTGTTTTTTTCCTCTGTTTGTAATGATAAAAAAGGCTCATGCTTCCTTTGTACATGAACTCTATTAAATATTCTTCATGCTAGTTTAACATTTCAATGGGTTCCCACAATGATGGATCAATAGAAGGACACTAAAAAAAGCTCACTCACTGTTGGTGTGTGTGTGTGTATCAGCATGTCTTTTCACTAAACTGTTTCACTAAACTGAGGCAGAGAAATGTGTGACAGAAAGATGGAGAGACATATCATGGGAGAATTAGCAGTCCACTACTGTAAAATTGTAAAGAAAAGTTCTTAACGGGCAGTTGATCTGAGAGCCGGACAGAGAAACATAAAAATAGATCTTATGAAAGAAGAGGTAAGAAGAATGATGGTTAATTTTTTAGTTATCATTAGGGGTATACTACCCTGCTATAATCTTTATGGTGTGTGCGGGTGTGTGTGTGTCTGTGTGCTGTAAGACTAGCTAAAGATTCATTTTACAAGGCTAAACAACAGTAACTGCTGTGCAGTAGCAGGAAAAACACACACAAATATACTGTATATATACACACATTTACATACAAATGGCTGAGTAAGCACTCCCAGAGACATTAAGGACTATGCTTTTAACTTATTAAAATAATGACCACTCATGGCCCCTAATGTCCAATCCCACATGCCCTCTTCATCAGTGTAAAGACTGTAGCAAGAGTTCCACAGACCACAATCTTCATCAGAGTGACTAAGGAGCTTTTACAATACTACAAAGAAATAAAAAAATAAATAAAGGCGAAGAAATGTATTTATTCATTTGGTCGACAGTGTGGGGCGGTGTGTGCACTGCTCAGCTCTGAGTGATTCAGAAACAGGGATGATCCTTAATCCCTTTGTCATGTTGCAACTTGTGATGTTTTAGATTCCCTCAAACCCTAATTGTAAGGTAAGTAACATGTCACCACTATGGGTGACCAGTATTTGTGGGAATAAAAAGGGGCTTTTTTCAGAAAAGGATGTGGCTGACCTTAATAGCACATTTCCTATATTGTGGGTAAAATGAGATCAGTATGACGGCATACAAATACAGTGCAGCATTCTGAGCTGAAGCTTTGTAGTTAAATGAGTACAGCACTAACCATCATCTAATCATCACTAGAGCTGTATATCAAAGGTCAGTGCATCCAAGGCAACCTTGCCTGCAGGTCCTGCAAAACCAAACAATCTCAGTGAAACAGGTTTTGATTTTCCAAGGCTACAAGTAGTCACTGGTGGTCGCCTTGTAACATCGGGTCATGGTGTGACCAGGCCAGCCTTCTGTTCACGCGTCGAAGCCCCCCCCCCCCCCAAACATAGAAATACTTATTGGCAACAGCTATTGTCTTTTACACACAGGAACAATAAAAGAGATACTTTACAGAAAATGGCAGTCAGGACTTAGATATGAAACTGATGGAATTTGATTGTAACTGGTGAGTGGGTGGTGAAGCAGAAGCAAAAACAATATAAAGTGCATTTGGTCAGATGGGCATGTGTTCCACAGAAGAAGCAAGCGAGTGCTGTCTTAAAAAACAGAGGCCTCTGCAGAGTTCCAGTTACCAGGGTAAAAATATCTCTCTCTTTATATGTGAAATTGACAGAGGAAGTGTTACACTGTTTAACAATGACACTGAATTCCTGACTCTGTACCAACTTTTCAACTGTTGAGGGCCTCGAGTCAGAATATATTTTATTATTTCCTATTGCTATGCACACAGCCATGGCATCGTCAGATCACTCATCATTTTAAGTTAAAGGTGGTTTTAGGAGTTTTTTGTATATCCATTTTTGTTTCTGTTAATCTGAACAAATCAAAGGTTTTGTTGGTAAAAATCGTCAGTTGTCATGTTATGACAACACCCTTGGTGATTCTGAGTGACTTGAACCCGCATTTGATATCCGTGAGCGTGTGTGACACTCGTGTGAAGAGGGTTTTATGACACAGCAGCGACTTTAGATGATAGGATAATGAAGGAGCTGATAAACCTTCAATAAACAGCAGAGAGATATGTGATGAGACACAGAGCCAGAGAGGGAGAGAAGAGAGACATGATACCCTTCTCGGCTGCTCTCCACTGGGATGATGGCAGCTCCTGCAGAGATGCCAAGCTGCCAAGAAGTTTGCGTGTGTATGTGTGCGTGTGAATACAGAGGTCTCTGAGGGTGTAACAGATGGGGGATCTACTGTAGTGATTCGGTGAGGTCACATTGGTGACGATATCAGTGAGGTTTCACACATACACGCACACACACGCACAGCAAAGTGCACAGACGCGCACACAGTGGCTGCAGTGGTGATGGATGGGGGGGAAATCAGAATGAAGAAACTGTTCAATAAAGTTGTTTTGTTTTGAATGTGCTCTGTCACCAGCTGCCAACTGTTTACTGATTTAATATGTCAGTGTACGTGAGAAGAGCATCTGGCACTAAGGAAAATGTTTCCTGTTGTGGAAAAAGTGGGGAAAAAAAACAGTTAAAGGACTGACAGAAGTCTAGTAGAGTAAAGGAGATTTACACAAACAGCCTGATGGAATCATTATTCAATTAGTAGCAAAAATGTGTCTGTGAACAGTACACATTCACATTTTGTTCGGTCATGCCATCAGGGTTTATTGATACCTAAGTCAGGTTTTGCTGACTAAAAAATCAACACTCTACTTAATTATTGTCATTTTATAATAATTTATCTGAGCTGATTTCTGTGTATAGACCAACATGCTACATGCAAATGTGTGATGTGGGAACCTGAAACATTTGATGGACACACAGTAAGAATGCAGAATTTAGTTAAGTATCTCTTATGTCAAAAACATTAAGATTTTTATAGTTCCGGGATTTTTCCATGAGGAGAAAAGAATAAGTACACTGCATATGACATGTTGGGGTTATTGCAGACTGGAAACATTTAAGTCCCCTAGCAGATCAGCTGGGGTAAACAAGGGAGACGTCAGTGACACGTAAAAAGAATGACACTGCACAGAAGAAGAAGAAACAGGGAGGAAGAGAATGAGAGGTGTAAAATATCTGGAAGTATGAAAAGACCGTCTTTATTTCAAACATTAGTTTTTAAGGCGCTAGCCAAATCAGCAGGTGTATGCTTGTTCATGTATAAACAACATTTCTTTTTATGCTGTGTGTATTTGTAGAAAAATGATGTTACAGATACACAACACAGCCACTATATGTATAGTTGCTTTATTGTGTAAGGTGGATAAATATGACTGTATGTCACAGAAAAAGTGACTCTGAGTAAAGTGTGTGTGTGTGTGTGTGTGTGTGTGTGTTTTTGTGTAATGTCTTTGTTCTACAGTGAGCACACGCATTAGCAGACAACACCAGATGGTGGGCTAAAATGAGACAACGGAAGAGGGGGAGGAGAAGATAGACAAGATCCTTCCATCATTTCATCATCATCCTTCTTCTGCTTCCTTCTCGTAAACACAAACAACCTGGCATAGCCCAAACTGTAGCCATATCCCCGTTTAAAGTCTTTTAAAAGATGGTAACGTTGGAACTGTACGTGAAGTACGGTTTAAACAAGAATCCTTAACACAACCTTTGTGAAGAAATGACAACCACTCACAGACATTCTCACCTGCATCACTGCATCACAAACATGCAGAAATGTGCAATGCAAAGACAGAGTTTATTAACTATACAAAGTCATCATAACAAAAAACATCAAAGCTTTCTCTTGGCAAAAGTCCGTCAGCATACACTGTAAGGATTCGATTTAATAGTTACTATTTAGTAAAGTCTGACTTGTGTTAGTTAATAACTTGAAGCATACAGAATTGAGCTGAGAATCGATTAAAAAAAGGTTTGATTATAAAATCAGGGACTTTTCTGCATTCAGCTTGAGACATATGTTACAGTATCTATATGTTGTACAATAATCTAGACTGGCTGACTTTAAAAACATTTTCTTTACCAAACAGTTCAAATAATTGCTGGATATAATTGCTTGTGCAGAAAACACAGTAAATCTAAGTTACTTCAAACATTTGAATAGTCAGCCTGTTGCTTTTTATCTCACTCAAAAGAGCAACACACGATAAGATGTGATTGAAACTCTCACCACTAAAAGCCACTGAAATCCCCCACCTCACATACACATCCATTTACTAGCTAGATTGAAACATGTAGTTTTTGTTACAGTTCCCTGTTTGACATTCATCATTCCAAACATCCATAAAAGACACCCACACCTATCATCTACAATACGTATGTATTCAAACTGAGCTTAGCTCACCAAGGGGAAACTGCTGCTCACCCATGTAATTAATTAGTTCTCAAACTAAACTGTAATGAAGAGTCAGTCCAGCCATTTCTCTTCATTTCCAAGAGGTGGAAATGAAGAGAAATGGATCAGTCTGCCTTTCCACCACAGTAGTTGTACTTTCCCCAGATACAGGCTTACTTTTAATTTATTTAAACTCAGCAACAGCACAAAGTCTATTTCTCACATTTAAAGAGTGTACTGGGAAATCCCAACACCTCCAAACCAGCAGTGTCACTGCTGTTTCCAGCGCAGTAAGAAAGTCATTCTGACATAATGCCCTGGATCTCTCAATAGCTAAACCTGGACAAATAAATTTCATGATCACATGCAGTAATTAAATAAAATACAAATCAGCTTGAATTGAATCTTAGTCGACAATTACGTTGTAAGTTGTTTTTTTTATGACAAAACTCAAAAAGACATCCGTGATCATATCACCAAAAGGACTGTCACGGAGTTCAGACATGCGTACAGGGAGAAACAGTGGACTAGATACAACACTCATAAATGATCGTAAATGTTAACACATGTGCACACTCCAGCACATTGGTCTATTTCCTGACTGCAGAAACAGAATTTCCTATGGGGCTCAGGGTCACATGCACATGTCTGTGTGTGGGACTTCCCGGCAGCCAATGAGGAAACATCAGTCGATAAGAGCGGAAAAAGAAAGACCAGCATAAAAGGAGAATAAGACACAGTGAGAGATGGAAAAAATTAACCCAAGACCTGAGTGACGAGTGGAGAGAGACAAAAGCAAATTACACCAAATGAAAAATAGCTGTTGTACAATTTTCTAAGAAAGTTGTGGCAGGTGACACCTAAAAGTTCTAATGTTACCGTTCAACAACAGCTAAAGAAGACAATATATCAAAGAAAATTAGCAGCAACAAACAGAAGGTAATAATGCATCTAGAAAAATCTTCAGTACAATTGATCAGGTAAACTCATAAAAAAAGAGTGGAAAGACAGAACAAGAATTGTTAGAAAGTTGTTTATTAGTCAAAACAGTGCTGAAAAGCAGCAGAAACATTCAAGCAAGGCACAAAAAACTTCCATCAATAATATCAATATGAAGCTTAACAGTGGTCTCATTTGGTATATCAAAACACTGTATTATATGACAGCTAGGTTAAGTTAAAGAAGAGAACATTGCTGGACAGGGAAGGAGATCATATTTTAAGTGAACACCAATTAATTGAAAAAACTCCTTCCATTGGCTGAAAATCCAGCAATGTGTTTGGTTCTTACCATCTCTCTCGGCAGGAACATGTCTTCCTGCCTTAGAACCACAAGACACACACTCTCTCCCTGTCGCGTGCCGCGCAGCATACACACCAGCTCCTCTTGGCCCACACCTGTGATGTCCACGCCATTTACCTACACACAAACACACGGCAAGTTAAAACATCATCATCAGCATAAAGGTTATTTCCCCTTGTCCTCACTACAAGCGCTTTAATGCCTCAAATTTTTGTACATGTCAGCATTAACAGCAGAAACCCAGATTAGAAAGACATTGTTTTTTTAAGTGATTCAGTGAGTCCAATAACAAAATCCTGTACCTCCAGTATGCGGTCTCCAGACTGCAGGCGCCCATCTTTGACAGCGGCGCCTCGTGGTAGAATGTTTTTGACTAGAATAGGACCAGGACCGTGGACTGAAGAATCTCTGGTTACCACAGTAAAACCAAGACCTTCTGGACCTAAATACACACAAAGAAATGCAACAAGTGAGGTGCAGTACACACCAGCAAAAGTAAAACACGCAGGCCGATGCATAAATACTAGTACAGCTGTTTGCTCTCTGACTCTATATTTGTCTTCCACACAGTAAAAAAATCTTATCCATTCTCTCACACACACAAACACTAAAACCCTAAACTAATCCTGAGCTGAGGAAACTTCAACACTGTGTTGCTGACTCAGCTCCTTACTGCATAGTGTGAGAGTGTGTCACTTTAAACCCTTTAGCTATAGCTGCTGGTACGGTATCTGCAGGTGTGACGGTTTTAAAATGAGTTCAGATGTGGGGCAGAAGCAAGGAAGAGAAAATAAGGGAAGAGATGAGGAAGGGCCAAAAGAGGAATGAGTGTAGCAAAGCAGAAACACGGAGTGAATGTCCTGGAAAGGGATGTGATGAAGATTAAAATAGTAATCAGTGAAGCGCTTGTGCGAGACACACACACATACAGACACACACACACACACAAATGAGTATGAACGTGCTCATAAACACGCATGTGTGTGCAAAAATGACCACACACAGACTGAGGGGCTGGATGTGTGTTTTATAGACCTCATTTAGTCTGGTCTCTTTAGCAGAGCCAAGTCAGCAGTTTGGTCCAGTATGAATTCATATCAGCAGAAATGGACAGATCAATAAAGACTTAATAGACCCTGAAGAGAGAGAATCAGGAAGATGGAGAGAGGAAGGGTGAGAGGAAGAAGAGTCAGCCAGAGAACAGAAGGAAAGGAAGATTTATGGAAATAAGCACATGTTTGGCGACAGCAGGAGAATGAAAGCATGTCAATAATATACAGTGCATACAAGAAATGACAAGAAATTAAGGGGATGACATTATGCCAGAGTGAGTGTGAAAGAACAGAAAACATGTTTAGTTCCACCTGAATCTCTAAAACCTGAGCGCTGATCTGATGCACAACGACACAACATGCCAGATCACAGCATTAACATTAGGACAGGGTTATCATGATATCAAATCTCTATTTGCAAACAAAGAGAAACAATGTGTCTTTTGTTTTTACAGAACAATGTTGAGTATGCATGAGGCTTTAAAGCCAGGTGTCCCTCACCTTTCTTTAAGTCTATTCTTAGTCTTCGTCCTCCTCTCTTATTGGTCACCATGCTGGACAGGGCAGGACTTTTCTTGAGGAGTGGGCTTTCACTCCTCACCTTGGGGGTCTGGGTTGAGATAGCACAGCATGCACTGTCAGAGTCTTTCACACAATAATTACTGCTTACTGAAATGAAAACTGTTGAATGTATACTCAAGTATTTCTGTAATTTTATTATTACTATGATGTTATTTGCAGAATTTTCTAAAACACGCTTTTATTTGTGATTATTGGTATTGTTTAGAGAGAGATGAGAAAGTTAATGTGTCTGAAAATGATCCAAAAAACACTTGAAAGAAAGAAAAGGAAGAATCACATAAAGTGGATGTAGTATTTCAAACTCGACAGTATGCATGGGAGCAGCAGAAACAGACAAATCATGTAGAGCCCTGCCAAATGTTTCAACATGTTCAATACAAAAATCACAGAAAATCACTTTATTTAATAAAAAAAAGAAAGAAAATAACATGGTAATCAGCTGTTGCTAAGTAACTGTTGCCTCTATGCCAGCTGTTTTACAAATGTCAGCCACGTCACCATGGTAATATTGGTGATACAATTATGTGCTTGAATAAGAAAGACTTTATGGATGTAGCAAAAAAGCAGGAAGTAAGTAAAAATAATGTGGAATTCATAGTGTATAAACTAAACAAATCCTAACCGAACTCAAGTCATAAAAACTAAAAAACGGGATGTCTGAATGTTCGGCTAGGTTCAAATTCTTGTGCTCTAGTTACTTTCAGAGCAACTTACACTGCCAGCAGCTTCCAGAGTTGCAGCTTCCTCAGTCAGTCGTGTGGTTGGATTCTCGGAGGGCTTAAAAACAGGTTTGGCTTTGACAGGTGGGGGTGGCTCTTTGGACTTCAAGCCTCGGGGGCTGTTATCGGGAGCGGCACTGTTGCAGCACAGCTGACCAATCAGACTCTTCTCATAACGTTCTCTGTTGGAGGAAGGAACTACTTCCAAGTGAACAATTGGGGAACGCATTGCCTGGCGAAATACTTCCTGGGCTCTGGAAACAAAAATAGAGACAGAGAAAGAGAAAGAGAGAGAGCTGGGTGACTTGTGAGGAAGGAAGGGAGGGAAAAGCAGAGAAAAAGTGTGCATGTAATGAAACTGATGTCTGATGTAATATATGTTTTTTTATGTTTATTGCTGGGCTTGTTGACTAGTAAAATTAAGTGTTTTGTTGGGTATGTGGAAGATTTCTCAGAGATAAACTCAAATGTCAAAGGAAAGGTGAGAGTTTTGTTGTTGTTTTTTTAATAAATATGCATTAATGTAGCTCCATCAAATACTCTGGTGTTTGACATCGTCACTTACGATTTACTTTATTTTTCAAAGCTGCATTATGTTGTATCTGTTTTGTGTTGTTGTTTTGTTGTCAGTGGCTACGTCTGGTGGCTCACTGTTACCGTTTTATCTTTATCCAGCTCAACACAGAACTGTGACACCTAGGCCATTATATTCTCAGGCTCTATAAAAAAAACAGACAATCTTATAGATAATTAGTTTATATTTGATTATGCTAAGTAAATTAGAGGGACCATATTGTCAGGAGGGATTGGTAACCACCATCATTCACCTCAGATAAGCAACAGAGAAAATCTGGTTTATTTAGATTTAATAGGATTATACTCCTATTGTTTCCCGCCTAGATTATTAGTACATGTTTAATGATCATAATGTTTACGTAACTAGAGTATGTTTAGAACATGATATATAAGGATATAAGTACAAACTATACAAGTTTTAATAGATAAAATGTCAAATAAAACTACTCTACTAAAATTTTACATTAATATAAGACAACTTACAATCATCAAATATAAAATTTATGATAAAATGGAAACAAACAATTTTAATCATCTTAAAACAAAGGTACTTTATATTCACCACCAGTTAAACTGTCATTGTATCTTCTACTTATTATGCATACAGTAATTTATTTAGACAGAGCGATTTGTGTATGTAAAATATGAAAATTTCCATCCTACACAAGACCTAGCCTTCAGAGAGTACTCAGAGCCACTTCTGTGAACAATACACTTAGTATGAATGGTTTGTTAAGTCTGTGAAGTTTGTGTGTGTGTGTGTGTGTGTGTGTGTGTGTGTGTGTGTGTGTGTGAGTGTGTTTGGGGATGAGTAGTCATGTCTTCTTCATTTTTTTCAGATAGGATTTGCATATTGAAACCGTTACACATTAGGCCACTTTAGGCAAATGCTTGTGTCACACCTTTCTCATTGACAATTGAAGTGATCTTCATTGTATTAGGACCACAATAGAGTCCCCTCATACTAGATGTGAAATTTATATTGATGTGTGTATTGGGGCCACTGTGCACAGATGATATCATTATTGTTCCTGATTAGACAACTTCTGAAGACACCATTGTGCGAAAAACATATTGTACTCAAGCAGAAGCACAACACTTCAATAGGGTTTCCAAGCTGGCACAGTGGCAGTTTGTACTTAAAGCGTATGAGTGTGAGTGTGTGGCCACAGCATTTAGAGGGATCAGAGAGCTACTTACAGTAAATATAATTCACTGGACCAAGCCACATATTTCAATACATCTGCCATATCAGGACAATAGTTGTGTTCATGTGTGTGTATGTGTGTGTCCATGTGCGCAAGATCATATTCAAACCTGCCGATGGTATAATCAAGATACTGTGAATTTAATCCAAGTAAAAGATTTTTTTATTTTGTTGTTACTGAATTATCTTAGTTTGTTTATATCCTTAAAATCACATGCTTAAATTTAATGTGCACAGGTTAAGGGGTGCGTGTGTGTGTGCGTGTGTGTGTGTGTGTGTGTGTGTGTGTGTGTGTGTGCGTGAATTGTCTGTGAGAGTGAACATACACCTGTTTTTGAACAATAGATGTAAACCCCACTGGTGATAATCCATTTACCTACAGTACAGCATAAAATACCTCACATATAATCTCATTACCACACTGAACACTGGACAAGGACTATTGTGTAGTCATTACATTCTGTAATGTGTTGTAATCATTATAACATCCACATCAGTCATTGTAACCTATGGCAATCGTTTGTACAGGTGTCTTTTGTCATTTTAATGCTCTGTAATCGTGTTACATCGCCAAATACTCTCATGTGAATGTACTTTGTTTCAGGTGCTTTAATGCTACAGTACAGACAGTCTACTAAGAAACATCTGGTCTCAAATGAATCTTGAATAAATTTTTCCTTAGAGAAATGAAATTAAATACGCAAACACACGAAGGCTACCTCTAGCAGGCACACACACATACATTTTTCAAATTTCAAAGCAACACTCTCCAAACAGCTGCCAAGTGTCTTTTCTGCTGTTCTCTGTGATGGCAATACAACAGTGATATAAGCCCTCTGACAATAGAAAGAAGCAAGGGAAGGGAAAAGAGTAAGAAAAGATTGGTTAAACCAAACATGTAACACTGTTACATGTACACACTAGGACCTTGTTTTTACTATTTTTTTCTGATAATGTTTAAGAATCATAGTAAATGACACATCCGCAACGATAATCAATTATTTAAGGTTCAAATGTTTAAATCTCACATATAGAACTGCAGATATGCTTGTTTTACTGTTGTTTTGCCCTGTCAATTAACTTATGATATATCAAAATGGGGCAAAGAAACAGATAATAACGTTGGTGAACTGACCTCTCTCTTGATCGGTGTTTGATCGTCCATTTTGATATTTGGATTTTTATTTACTAAATGTAAAATCATTTAGCTGTGAATGCACTATTAAAATGTGGAAATACATAGGCTATATCTCAGCTTGGAAACCTAACATTGCTCTGGAAACAATTTTAATCGTGATGAGCCAAAAACCGAGTGCCAAACACTTTATAGTTTGTTTTGCTCTGTATAAGGCCATTGATTTATTTTTATTCAAACTGACTGTTTATTGAAATGTACCTACCTACCTAGATTAGAACAGACAGACCTAATTTTAATAGACAGGACCCACTGTATGTACAACACATTAACCAAAATCATAGATTGAAGTGCAGTGTAATGTAATTCCAACATAGAGAGAAAAAGAAAATGAATCCTGCCATGGTCCTGATTGCATATGCATGTACTGTTCCCATTCTAGTGCTGTTTGTCACTACAGTTGCAATCAAAATTATTCAACCCCCTACGCGCTAAGATGCTCTACTGATGTGAATAAAATTTGATAAAAACATAATCAACTAAAGCCTCGATAAGCAGTCAAAAAAGTTTAACAACTGATGTGATGTTTGAGAGTAGTTGATCATAGTAAGACAAATCAAAATTTATTCAGAAAACCCATTTTTCCCCATAGGCAATATTTTGTCAAGCATCTTATGACATTTGAGACCTTCCAAATTCACCTCTCTTTTGGACTTTTAACTGATTCGTCATGTGTAATAGCTTCCAGCTCTCTGTGCTTAAATCCAACCAAAGATGTTCAGTCAAGAATATTTTAGGCACAGGTCTAAACTAAGGGTTGGTTGATGTGGACATGAGCTTGGGATCACTGTCTTGGTGGAAACGGATTATCAAGCTTCAATTTATAAGTCTTCAAAATGAGTGAATCACGCAAGTCAAACAAACCAGTTACTACAGGAGCAAAACACCTCCACGACAGGAGAGCAAAGACAGGCCTTGCGGTTCCTATTCCAGCATCACTGCTGATCTATTGATCCAAACAGTTCCTCTTTATTTTAATCACTCCATAAAACAGACTCCCACAAGTCAGCGGGCCTAAAAGAATATTATTTTGCATATTTAAGTTGACTGTTTATGGATCCACTGGTCAGGGATGTATAATTGTGATGAGCGTGATAAGGTGTCTGAGCATAAAGTTCTTGTTTGTATAGTTCTCATTTTATAGGCTGCATTAATGTTTTAGTTCCTGCCTTAGCTCCAGATTTTCTTCTAAACCCCCCTGCAGTAATACAAGGGGTCTGCTCAGCTGTTTTTTTATCCAGACCTAATTATTCTTAGAGAAATTTCTTCAATGCCCAACAAGGGTTGCTATTAAGTTATTATTAATTATTTTTGTAACCATTGTCTTTATGTTGTAATAAAATAATATATTCTTATTGCTCAACAGCTCAGCTACATTTCAGTTAGCTTTAACATCTGCATAGGTGAGATTTATACCACCATCAAGGCTAAAGCAAATTCATTGCCATTATAGAGATCCCAAAAGCCCTTTATATTAGCATGTGATTAAAACGAGCTATATTAGATAGGGGTTAAATGATCATAACATGACTATTCTCTTTTACAAAAATATCATTTAGATTGTATAAATATAATTTGTAGATCCCCAAATACTATTGATTGGTGATTTGTAATTGTAATAATTTTGATAGCAATTAAATCTATATATTAATTATACCAGAAAAGCAAAGTGGTACAGCAGTGGGTAGTTCTCTATGAACCCTACGGTGAGTGGTTGAATTCCCGGTCCCTCCAGGATACATGTCAAGGTGTCCTTGGACAAGACACCAAAACTGTCTGGCAACTGTCCAACAACAATTTCCTCAAGGGGATCAATAAAGTATGTAATTATTATTTTTATTTATGTTTTTTGTATAAATACAGTATTATCAATAGCTACACTAATATCCTTGGGATATGTTTTTGCTGCTGAACTCATCACATAGATGTTTTTTGACCTCCAAGGCCCAAAACAAAGAGTGTTGCACTCACTGGCTAAATGTCTTGTCCATGAGCTCAACGTTGTTGATCTTGACGATGCATTCATCCTCTTGAAACAAGTCTTGCTTCCTTGAGCGACTCTCCTCCTCCACTCCACGAATGTACAGGCCAAGAGACCTGACATGAGATGTAGCAAAGAAAAGCATGGGATGTTAAATACTGAACTGCACAAGTGGCTGTGCATCTTTCCATCACGTCTACAGTTTTTTTATACTTTTATACCACCCACTAATTGGGTGGCCCACAGAGGCAATCCATACAGTTTACTTAGACACAGGTACTATATGTAAGATACATCTTTTGACTGTCTGTCAATGTCGCTGTGAATTTCTATCTGTGCTTTTAAGATTTACTATTAACTGATTAAGTCAGCCCGGAAGCACAGTGGTCACAATTTGATTAGTAGATAACAAGACTGAGATGTAGCACAGACATCACAGACAAGAACCAACACACACACACACACACACACACACACACACACACACACACACACACACACACACGTAAACAAAATAAATATATTAACAAATAATAATTGGACTAGTCTAAATGCACCACCAGAAAGGTGGAAGGACAGACTGAAAGGCACTTCAAATTCCCTTAATCTATAGCTTCCACCATTTCTTCAATAAAACACAGTTTAAGAAAGTAGATATGATAAAAATTACACACAAATGACTTAAGCTAAAAAAGGATAAAAATAGGTTAAGAGGTGAAAGATGTTGCAAATGGTGGAAAGAGACAGATGAATGAACGGAAAAGGACAGAGGACACAGAAAAAAAGAGAAAGCGAGGGAGAAGTGAAAAAGGAAGGAGAGGGGAGAGGCACTGGTAGGGTCAGGTGAGTCATGAGAACAGCCACAAAAATCCATCCTGCTTTACTTTAGGAAATCCCCAATCCACTGTCCACATAAAAGGGTTAGTGGGGGCAATAGGGCATAGCTGTGATTTTTTTTCCTTTCTTTCCTTTTTTTGCCATTGTCTATGCATGTGATTGTGCATATGTGTGTATGAGGTAGGTAGGTTTAGTGCTAATGACCAAATTGTTTTTGTCCAAAACAGGATTTCACAATATATAAATATAGAATATACAACACTGTGCAAAATGTAAGGATTCTTTCAAAAAAGAATGCCAATAGATATCAGTTAACTTCAACTCTGTTCCAGCTCTTGTCTGTACACTTTTCTACACGTTTTCTAAGTATTTGGCAGGTAGGTTGTTCAAAGCATCTTGAGGAACTTGCCATGGTTCTGTGGATTTAGACTGTCTCAGCTGCTTCTGTCTCTTCATGTAATCCCAGATTGACTCCATGCTGTTGAGTTGAGAGCCCTGTGGGGACCGTACCATCTGTTGCAAGACTCCTTGTTCCTCGTTGTTCTGCAGAATGAGTTTAGGACCTATCAGATGGTATTGTGTGATGGATGAGGAACTCTCAGCATTGACGAGATAACTAATTTGGGCCAAATTCTCAACTTTGCAGAAATGCAGAACTAAACCTACAAGGAACCTTCACCAAGCATCACTGTTACCTGCAGACATTCATCCTTGTAGTGCTTCCCATCTCTTCATCACATAAACTGCCTTCTGTTAGAGTCAAAAACGACAAATGTTGACTCATCAGTCTAGAACACCTGCTGCAATTTTCCTGTATATCAGTTTTTGTTTTTGGAGCACTGATAAATAGCATGGCTTTTTCTCCCCCACTAAAGAGTAATAGCTTTTTGGCTGCCATTCTTCCATAAAGACCACTTTTGACAAGAGGTCTATTATAGATGGTTAAATAAAATAATCATTGAAGACAAATGTTTTTGTGGAACAACTTGGAGATTAAGAGAACATTTTGCACAGTACTGCAACTCTAGGATAAACTGTAGTAAATGAACAGACAAGAACTTTTTAGGTTAATGGGTAAATAGAAGAATTTAGAGCTTTTATAGATGGATGTTGTTTTTTGTGCATGTGTCACAATCTTGTATCAATGTTTCAGAAGACGGAACCATGGATTTAGAGAATTGTTAAACCCCTAGTCTGCATGTTTGTATGCACATGTCTGCTTGGTACACAACTTACCGTCCACTGAATGATGAGCAGTAGGGGACCACATGGATTCCCAGGGGACTGTCCTCTCCAAGGATTTCCACTGTTCTAGTCAGGCTATGACACACACATGCAAGCACCATGAAAATCAAATCAGTGAGAGAGAAACATGATACTGTAATATGCATCCATCCATCATGCTGTTAAGGGTCATAGGGATGCTGGAGCCCATCCCAGCTGTCATTAGGTGAGGGTAGGGTACACCCTGGATAGGTCACAAGTTTATAACAGGGGTGACACATAGAAAAAGACAACCATTCACACCCACATTCACACCTATGGGCAATTTAGAATCACATATTAACCTAAGATGCATGGATGGTGGGAGTACCCAGAGAGAACCCACACAGACACAGGGAGAACGTGCAAACTCCACACAGAAAGGTAGAACTCATATAGGTCAAACTTCATATTAAAATAAAGGGCTGCTATTGTTGCACAATATTGAAGTGGCACTGGATACAAAACAAGACAAAACACTGTTGTAACTATGCATAGTACAAACAATCTGTGACAAAAGCTAACATTATCTAGAAAAGACACAATAGGAACATTGTATTTAAAACATTATAGAGACAAATTGGAACTAAAAAAAGGACGGTGAAGAAAGAGAGCTAGAAAACAAGAAGAGAATTGAAGGAAAGATGTTTCATACAAATACAAAAACACACACATCAGGATAAAAAGAGACTTTAAAATGTGTCTCCTAACATATACCTTTGAGAAGAAACTATCCTGAATGCATTTGTTGTACTAAAAATATTTTTTGTCCAGGAGGTAATCCATGTCTGTGAACTCCGCCCTCTGAGAGGAAAATATTGCCACTATTGAAAGTCAACAAAACTACAGACTGCTCCATATGTGTTTGTCAAAACTTTTTTGTGTCATCCATCTCTATGAGTTCCTTCATCTCTTTCACTCTCACTATGTCTGTCTAGTTTGGCTTATTCAAGTGTGTATCTGCTTTACATTCTGTCTGTATTTTAATGTGTGTCTTTGTTTGTGTGATTAGTTTATCTATGAGAGCACAGCCATTAATCCTCCCCTGACCTTCTCTCTGGTCCCTGTGTGTGTGTGTGTGTGTTTTCTAAGTCAGTTTGTCTCTACTTAGTTGTGTGCTCTTCATTTCTATCCTCCTTTCTCTCTCTACATCTCTAACTCTGTCTGCTCGTTTTGTTTCCCTCCCTCTCTGCAGACCATTCATCCATCCCTAAACCTCAATGAACTGATAGCAGTACAGATGCTGATGAACTCCAGAGACAGCATGGTTGATGACGGTGGATGGCAACAGGAGAGAGATACAAAGTGAAAAAACAAGTTCTCTTTCTCTCTTTGTCTCTCTCTCTCTTCCTCATATATAAAGATGATGCTGCTTCATTGCATCTTGGCAAATGTGAGTTAATACAGGCAATAGAAAAAAAGCAACAGATGGAGGAGGAAAAGAGAAAGTAAACGGGCTAGTGACAAAAAAATGAACTGTGAATAACGGTAAGATGGGCACAGAAATGCAAGCACTATAAGGAATGTCGGTGGTAAAGAAAGACCTGAGTCTGAAGACAAAGCTCTTAATGTACCGGTCAATCTACAAACCCTCACCCATGATCACAAGCTTTGAGTACTGACCTGAAGATCACAAACAGAGAGGGTAAAATTCAGTTTTCTTAACAGGTTGGCTGAGCTTATAATAACTGATAGGACGAGGTGCTCAGACACCGAGTAGGGGTTTAGTGTAGAATCTCTGCTCCTTTGCTCTGAAAAGAGTCAGTTCAGCTGGTTTGGGGATTTGAACACCTTACTGTGTAGATTTTGGTGGCAAATGGGGGAAGACCATGGGGAAGAATGATAACATGCACGTGGGATTGCATGTTCCATTTGGCCTTCGTTATACGTGCTTGGGATACCTTCCTCCACTTTGCTTTCAAAACCCATATCGGATGAATAGATAAACTGTATAAAATACACAGCACAGCGCAAACAAGTTGCACAGTTCAAAACTACACAATTAATCATATAACTTTAGTGCAGTTAATAGAAAACACCTTATTCAAATCAATATTTGGCATGACCACACTTTGACTTTAAAACAGCATCTTTCCCCAATTGTTTGCTTGAACATGATTTTTATTTTATTGCTTTCACTTGGCAGGCAGGTTGTCTCAAGCCATTTGCAGAACTTGCTACAGTTCTTCTGCAAATTTTGGCTGTCTCAGGGTCTTCCATCTCTTCATGTAATCCCAGACTGTTTTGAATGTGTTTATAAAAGGGCTCTGTGGGGACCATACCATTTGTTGCAGGACTCCATATTCCTTGTTCTGCACAATGAGTTTGGGATAGCATTGTGAGATGAGGAAGGATATGCCTGTATCTCAACATTAAGGAGATGACTAATTTGGGTCAGATTCTCATAGCACGTTTTGTTCTTCTTGTTGCTTAACATAATACTGAACACTCTTAGTTTAGCCTGTTAGCATGCTCACATAATATTACTGGCAAAAAACTAGTCTTTTAGCATTTACAGAATTACTTAACATAAAAAATACTTGGCAAGTTGAAAAAAGGTCATTGGATTAAGTCCTACACAAGATGATACACTTATCAATAGCCCAATTTCACTTAGCAATTCAATGGAGATCTTAACTATCTATGGAACAGTTGCTGACATATTCTGTCGATCAGCATTGCTATGCCCAGACCAACAAAGTGTATATGGGGTAAATAAGATGTGGAAGGGTAAATAAAACAGAAAAGAAAAGAAAACCGAAGAAAAAAAGTCATGGGGAAAAGGAAAGTAGGAAGCAAAGGCGGTCTGAAAGCAAGATATGGTGAAATGAAGGGAGGCGGAGGCACTGAATTAATTAGACAGGGTAATGAATAGAATTAATATGAGAGGAAAAATAACATCCATCCCTCCCTCTATCCCTTCCTGCTGCTGCGTCTCTGATCTCTAATACTCCCACTAGAACACACACATACACACAAGCACTTGAGATCCATTTGTGTTCTGTGTGTGTGTGTGTGTGTGTGTGTGTGTGTGTGTCACGTTTGGCAGGCTGCATCAATGCAAAAAATGAAGTGGGGGTGAGGGAAAGACAAAATGGATGAGACTTGAGAAAAGAGAGAGGGGGCATGATGAGAGAGAACAAGAGACATAGAGAAAAAGGCCGCGCACACAGTGAGGGAGAGGGGAGAAAGAGAGAAGCAGAGAGATGAAGAGAGCAGGTGTTCTCTTTATCCACCTGTCACTTCACTGATCCTCACAATGAAAGACAGAAATACAGAAGAGAAATAATAAAAAAGGAGCATGTGCATTACTAAACCACTCTCTTCCTCTCACTGCTTTTCACCCCATTATCCTCCTTCTTATTTATTATTTCTCTTTCTCTCTCTTCTTATCTCTAAGCTGGTCTTCAAAGTGGCGAGCACCAGAAGACGTGGAGAGGAAAGGGAAGGCAAACCAGTAAAAATGCACAATACTGCTAAAGGTTAATGTATGCCAAGATAGAAATAAACAGATTCATACAAGAAATAAAATAAAATATAATGAAAATAGTAGATCTTTGATGAAATAATGAGCAGGTTAGATTTAAAAAGTTCATCTATCAAGATATTTTTGCAAACAAATCCCTCTAACTACTGAATAGAGGGATGATATCTATGGTTTTAAATTGTTGTAGCCAAATATCACAATATACAGTTTTATCACAATACGCATCAAACTGCTGAAATTACAGTATTACTATTCACATAAGTTATATCAGATTTTTGGATATGTTAAGGGTAATAGGTGTTATCTTCTTTTAATTACAAACATTTTGATCCTCATGTCTTGAAAAGGTACATTTCATTCATTTAACATGTAAAGACTTATTTTTTTTATAGATCGTTCTAGGATGCAGTACGTTGAGCTTTCAGGATGACATAAATAGTAGGAGAAATTGTTGGTGGTGCTATTAACTTCAGAATATTAGATATTATATATACCTGTAACCAATATTTATTGTTGATATCACCCAGTCCAAGATTAACATGTGAAGAACATGAAAAGGTTGACAGACCAAGCAACAGAAGTATCACCATGCAATCACAACAGGGATCCTCACAGAATAAAACTCTAAACTGTGGAAAATGCCTTTCACATTCAGTTTCTGAAGTGCATCCAGTGATGCCTATTTACCTTTTCACCCTCTAGCTTCTAAAACACCACCAATATCGTGCGTTATTTCACAAAGAAATACAATATGCTCGGAATGCTATTTCAATAAACCAATTTACAGTAAATCTGTTTCTCTGTATAAAAAGGACATTTTGATTCAGCTGTAATGAGTTTTGCGGTGAACATGCTGTGGTTAAAATTATGATGAGCCATTACTGTATTTATAGGTGTTGCTTCCACTCAAAAGGTGTGTCCACATGCACAAATACACATACAGCACAAAGTCATATATAGCACCACACTCACACACACACACTCACTTAACATATGCTTTACTGTTACAATATTTATGGCTGTACACTTATTCTCATTTTGGCATTTTTTGCAATTTCATGGTTCATTTCCCCAACGACCACAAAAACCATTACATCACTTTTACATTACTCACAGTTGATATAGTTTGTGTGTGAGAGTGTGTGTGTAGAGATGATATGTGCAGAAATAATGTTTCTGAGAAACTAAAATTAATCTAAAAGGATGTTTCTTAAATAATTACCTTTACATTAACTGCAATGTGACTATACTAGTAACTAAGCTACACTATATGCACCTAAAAAAACTTGATCATGAAATCATGAAAAAGTTTGTTTTAATTTAAAAGGTGGAATTGACACATAATATAGGTTCATTACATATACATTATAATATTTCAGTCTTTTGTTTTAATTTTGACGATTGTGAAAATCAAAAATCCAGTATGTTAAAATATTATTATAACATTTAAGGTTTTAAATAGGCTTGTTGTTCAATATTGGCTTTTTTACCGATATCCGATATACCGATATAGTCTAACTCTTAATTTCAGATACCGATATAAAACGTTATCAATATTTGAGGGGTCCCCACTTATAGAAAAAAAGAAAAACTAAATCATTTTAGGTAACTAACATCACATATCTCCTATCGTGCTATCTCAAAAACTATATCTCAGATTTGAGAGAGGAGAAGTAACTGAAGAGTTTGATGTATAACGTGCATGAACCAATACCGATACATTTAAGGTTTGACTAAATTACTACTCATAGGGTATAAATACCATGCATCTCTGTCTAGTTCAGTACATGCAACCGCAATAATGCTGACTTAAAAGTTTTAACAACAACTCCTGAACGAGAAAACTGAAAATTACTTTCATGTCATGTCGGAAACTTCTATGGTCTGACGGGAGCAAATTTTGTCCATCATTTTGGCATATACAAAACATTGCACATTATCACAAACACGCAATCCCCACTGTAAAGCGTGGTGGTGCATCATCCTGTGCGGATGCTTTTGGAAGGCTGGTGATCTCCATGCAACCTGACGGAGCTTTAGCAGTTCTACTGAAAACTGCAGTGTTCAGATGTGATCAAGCACAGGCTCAATCCTGTAACTGCTGCTAAAGTTGCATCTCCTAAATACTGATTTCAAGGGATGAATACTTAAGCAATCACATATTTTCTGTTTTATATGAATTTAGCTTATTTTGTAGATACATTGTTTTACTTTAATATGAAAGCTTATATACTGTAAAAACTGTTGATGAGCATGAACAAGATAGATTAAATAGTTGTCATTCAATGTTTAACTTTTAAGTGGGGTGAAAACATTTTCAAGACACTGAAGAACCACAAGGCACAAAATTGAAAATGTCAAACAATATCCCCTAATTCACTTTAATTTCTATGTTCCTATGTAGTTAATTTTATCAAAAACTGTTTCTCATCATTAATTTAGGTGACAGAACTGTATCACTGTAACTCATGTTATAATTTGATTATGATATAATTTAATAGAAAGATGAGAAAAATTTAGTTATTGCCCAGACCTTGCATGAAGAGTGTCTCTATGCAGTGCACAATGAATATGTTCTGTACACGAGTACGTGTGAGTGATCTAATCTCTGTCTCTGTTCTGTGGCTGCAGCTGGTTGCTATGGAGAGTGGCTGAAACAGCTAAGGCTGAGGTCAACATTATTCTCTCCACATAACTGTAACACTCTCTCCCCACATGTCCTCTTTACAGGTTAACAACATTATATGTTGCTTAGTATTTATGAATTAACCATGGATTAACTGCATGTCTAACTGACCTGTTGATTTTTTTGAAACACACACTAATAAGTAATATTGTCCATTAACAGAGGTCAGTGTTGTTAGGAGGTACTTTCTCAGTTTACCTTTCACCATCCACTGCCTTGGTTTCATATTAGTAGTGTTATTGCAGAGACTGTCCTGACATTTTTTGTTTATTAGAAGATGACTTGGCTTTGATTATATCTGAGGTAGACAGACCACGTAAATTGGTAAGATTAAAATGACATTTTGTAGCATTCATTACACAAATGGAAAACAGATAGAGTCAGAAGGATTAAGACATAATTACATGAGGTTACATTTCTTTTGTTGACATTGTGGCATCAGAGTAGAGGGAAAGAAAGGAAAAGAACCACAATAAGAAATGTTAAAAAACAAATCGAAATTGTAACCATATTACCAAAGGTGAAAAAGTGAACAAAACTATAAATACAGTAACAGTACAAAATGTCTTCAATATTTCAGGTGTCCATAGTTAACATTTTATATATTTAATATGTTTACTTTTTTCCTTCTACAGTAATTTTACTACAACTGTTTGGTAACAACATGATAATCTGACCAGTTGAGCTGGTTTGAAGTTCATAGACTTTGTTGTCACTATGTCAAGTTAAGTTAAAGGTCACATAAGTTTGGAATTACATCCAAAACTACAACACAGATACCTTAAAGTAGGTAAGTATGCTTGTACTAATTCTTTAATAATAAACATATTCTCATTGTTCTCTGGATGCCTATGTTGAATAGCATTACTCACAGTCAAAGATAATCTCAATAGCAAAATGAAATATATAAATTTTTATGAAAAAGACAAATACAAATATTAAAGTTTAGAGCATGCTTTGAACAACAAATGCCACATACAGTATGTAATGCAAGCGTGTATCATGTTAGATTTAAATGATGGAGGAATATTTAATGTATTATATTTACACAACAATGCTGCTCTTAAGCTAAGCTAAGACTATGCTAACATGGAAAAGGTTATATGAGTTAATTTTAAAAACAGCAGATGTTACTATGAGAAATGTCTTACTCTGATTATTTCTGCATACTTTGATCCAATCTCTTTAGCACATTGTTCTACACGTTTGCTATATGCAAGACAACTGTCTGTTCTTGCTGTGCTCGAATCCTTGAGTATTTCCCCATATCCCCCGCCCATGTGCTGCCAAAATAAGCATGCACACACGCGCACATGCACTTACAAGGCACTTATGAGATAGGGCATTCTGCACCACATATCCTAATTAAGAAGTAGTCATTAGTGTATACATGTGTGTTGCATGTTCAGTTGCATCTGCCCGCAATAAAGAAAATGTTACTGTGTTTGTAGCTGTTCATTATTTTTGAGGTCTTGTGTTTATGGCAGTCTGTGTCAAGTGTGTCTGTGTCTGTGTGTGTGTGTGTGTGTGTGTGTGTGTGTGTGTGTGTGTGTGTGAGACCATGACCCTGTTTTGCCAGTCTTTTGTAGTGGGGCTAATGATGGAGCTTCTTTACACTAGCTATATCTGTAAAGGCCTTGATCTGGATTAGAATACAGTTTTAATGAAGCCAAAGTAGGACAGAAACTCACTCATAAATATCAATAAACATGAATATAGAAAAATATGCACATGCAAAATCCATTCTCACACATTTACTTAAACCCAATATTGTTGTAGGATATCAAGATAAACTGGCAGCCCAATGATAAAAAAATTATTATATTCCCATGAATGTGGATCCATCCACAAGCATTGCACACACACACACACACACACACACACTAACCTGCCACCGAAGGTGTGTTTGCCTTGGGCTCGGTCCACCCCTGCAGGCCTCTCCACAGCAGGACTGGCTGCCTGCTGAGAACACACATAGGACACCTTTACTGTTAGTCAGTGATTGGCATTTGGAGAGGATACAAAAAAGAACTAAACAACAAGCTCCAACAGTACATTCAGTCTGTCAGAAACTGGAAGACTGAATAAAAGGACAAGCATAAAACTTAGAAAAATGTGGATATTAAGGAACATGTGGATGGATTAACTAAGAAGAAGCGTAAATAAATAAAAAGCTGTGTGACGAAGAAAAAGTGACGAAGTGGGGGACTTTAGGCACTCTTTCTATTTCTATTTTGGCTTTAAATGCACCCTAACTTGACATCCAACAAGAATGACTTGAATTTGAAAAACAAAGAAATTCATACAGAGGGTGAATGAAAAAATAAATAAAAGAGCAGCTAAATTGATGTATTGATGATATACAAATTGCAATTAATATTTGAAGACAAGAAGACAGTTTCGCCAAGCAGTAATAAATAACACTGGCAATGGACAAAGCATTTGAGCGAAAGAGAGAGAGAGAGAGCTGTGAGCCAAGGGAGCTGAAATAATTACAGTTACTTTGTACAGGTACACAGGGCTTGCTTGACGTGTATGCATGTTTGGGTTAGAGAAACAGAAAGGTGAGCTCTATGGGGGCAAGGTTCCATGCCCAAAGGTGAAGGAGTGACAAATCACTTAACACTTAGCATGTAAAACTGTCTGTGGGGACACATTCTCTTATGTATCACCACATACAAGTGCTTTTGCAACAACCTTTCACAACACACTGTATGTTTGTTCACAGTGTATCATGAAGATCTGTACAACACAATCAGACACAACAGTCTTGCAACAATATTTATACTATAAATAAATTTTGATTTAAAATAAGCATACTTTGGCAATCCATAGTTGCATGACTGATATGGAGCGCTGAATGGTAAACCATCCAAACTGCTGCTGTATTTCAGTCACTAAAAGCAGCAAAGTCCCTGCCTAAGGTCCACTTAGGCATTTTCTACTACAGATGAAATGGTTACCAGTTTCACTGTTAACCAGGGTAAAATTCCCAATGGTTATTATTCAGTTTCAAATTTTTATCATTATCAAAAACATGGTCCATTACTGTGCTTTAAAAAACTGCCCAGCTGAAGGGTACAATACTGTCCAGCATCATCCAAAGTTACAATCTCCCAGATGCACTCACCACAGATTTGCCATCCTTTGTTACTTCCCATATGTGCTGAGCTGTATGTCATGGCTGAAGACATGTAACATACACCAGCACAAACTCTGATACCAGCTCTCATACAAACTTGACCTCACTCGACACTTTCCATAGATACTGAGCTGCAGCCTGTACACCAAAAAGATTCGGTGCTTGTTAGCCTGTTAGCGCATCAGCTTGTGGACATTAGATCTTCATGATTACAGCTTTCTGTGGACTTGCTGAGACTTGCTAATACTGCAGTTAGACTACGGTAGTTACAACACTTTTGTTGCCTGTCAGTTTACATATGTGGGATTTTGCATTTTCATTTAAATAATTTTAATACCTAATACTTTATTTTAAGGGGTGTTCAATATTGGCCTTTTTACCGATATCCGATATACCGAAAGGTTTAACTCTTAATTTCTGATACTGATATAAACCGATACCAATATATGCGGGGTGATGACAAGGTTTGATGATTTCATCATGTGCAGAAATACAGAAGCCACAGGATATATTGCAAGGTGTGCCAAAAAACTGAAATATCTCAAAAACTATCCCTCGGATTTGTCACATTTTGACAGTTTGAGAGAGAGGGGGAGTAGCTGAATAGTTTGATTTATAATATATGCATGGTATGTAAAAGTGTAAAAAACTGATACTGCCAATTTCCGATATTACATTTTAATGCCAATATCGGCCAATATTAATGGTAGGATGATAATACCGGATATCCCTATTTTTTTTTTTATTATACATGTTATATATATATGGGTCAGCACAATATATAGTACATACAAGTTGTAGCTTGTAAGGCAGTCAAAACCCAAAGTATCACTGAGTGCTTTTGTCTTTCTGAAAATATAATACATATTAAACATATTACTGAGTTTACTCATCATATTTGCAACAGCAAGTTATTTATTTATTAGTCTACATATGTACTAACTGTCGAACTTTTTAAATTGATTTTTATACTGTGTCACATATAAAGATGACCACATCTTGATTATTACATCAAAATATCTGTAAAAATAATCAGCATTACCATTCAGTTCTAATCTGCACATGTTATCGTATACATATGTCCACGTGGATATGTGAGCATGTGTTTGTGTAAGAATATGCAGTATGACACATGCAGGTCAATAAGGCTCGATGTTGGTAGCAGGCACTAATGGACTCTCAGCATGGCCTTTAACCTTTGATCTCTCACCCTATTGCAGTATAAACTGCACCACCTGTCAGAGAATTAGCGGGGAGAAGAGAGCGAGAGGAGAAACTGAGCAAGATAGATGAGTAACGAGAAGAGAAAATGTCTAGAACTAGTTCAGGCTCATCTCAACAGTTTAAAAGTGAGAGCAGTGGAGTAACGATAAATCACAGATAACAGCTCATGAGAAGAGATTGAAGAAAATGACACGAGACTCAACAATGAATAACTCTTGACACAGTAAACATATGTTCAGGCTGTAGTGGCTTAGAAATCAATTAGTCCAGCCCAGCTGCACATGCTGTCATGCAAGCTTAATTACTAAAGGATGGCAGGTAACATTAATTATCCTAACCTCTTTGTCAAAACAACAACCACCAATACATTAATTGGAAAGTCTTTGGTGCATAATTGTATGTCTCACTTAATAGCCACACAGAAATTATCTCTTTCTCCCCTCTCTTTGAAAGACCAACATATTAATAACAAATTAGTTATCAAAGGGTAAATTACTAAAAGTTAATGAATCTGAAAAAGTAAACGTGTCTCGTTATTCTTTTTAACCCTACAAAACAGCAAGAATTAAATTTGTTTGAAAAAAAAAACATTAAACATACATAAACATAAATACCAAACTCTTTTTCACTCAGCATCTGAAAGAAAAAAATCTATAGTGTATATATAAAGTATATGTACGTCATTTTGAACACTGACTATCCGAAAGCGTGTCCATTATTTTAAGGCAATGTTTTTATTATCCTAAATAAAAAGGGAAATTGCCAATATGTATGTTTCGAGACTGAACAGTCCTGTCAGCAGTGATTTATTTTAGCAATTAATAACTGCATCAAAATATGAATACCACAAACAGCCCCATAAAGATAGACTATTTACTTACTTGAGAAGTAAAAGCTGAATAGAAATAGTGCTTAAAATATGTTTTATTTGAGAAGAAATATTTTTTATCAAATGACAAAGATTTATTAGACGTATATTGGGGACAACTGCTGGAAAAAATTAATACATTAGTCTGCCGACCTTGGACAGCTCAATCGATACTTGTAAGCATTAGTGACTCTACAAAACTTGGAGAACAGAGCAGCAGAATTTCCATTTTAACTCAATGATGGATAATCGTACCATGAATAACTATTCTTGTAATAAATGGGCTGCAAGCATTTAGTCTTACCCGTCCAATCTAATAATTGCTAAAAGCAGATAAAAAGAGCAAACTTTTAGTGATATTACTAATTACTGAATAACCAATCAGACTAAGTGTTCCCTGAAAACACTCCCAGAGTGAGTATGATAAATTAATAGCAATGCATGCTAGACAGTTTGAGTCTATGCGTATGTATGTGTATTTCTAGTGTGTGGGTTTGTGTGTGCTTGTTTGGTTGTCTTTGTGAGAGACAGTACATTTAGATCAGTTCAACTTCAAAAAGGCTGTTTGAGCGTTAAAACTTGTGTTTGAGTCTGGGATAAAATTAGATTTAGGACAGGGTTAGTGGAAGAGTTGCCATTAGCCATTTAGTTGTGACAGCTGAGGTTAGAAGAAGGGGCTAGGAAATACATTAGCACAATGAGGGGCCTCACAATGATATAAGTACAGACTAGTGTGTGTGTGCGTGTGTTTGCGTTCAGCTGTATGAAAGTGATAAACCGAAGATAATCTATCTTGAAATATATCTTTGCAGATGTGGATGTTGAATTTGAGTAAATATGTGTTTTGATAAATACCATGTCAAAGAGCAAGGGAGCCGAACAGGGAAGTAAATACAAAACATTCATAATATAACTCTAATTTGTCTATTAGATAAATTCATGTATTCTGTTTACAATAAAGGCCAGCACACAGTAGTGAGTAGTGAACTGTACATTACAGGACGCGGAGAGAGAAATAAACACACACATACCAAAAGCTCAACTCAACTATCAGTAGGGCCACCTGGTAAAATAATTTTTTTATTATCTTATGCCATTGCTTAGTATATGGAAGATTCAGTTGGCATGCTGAATGAATATGTAAGTATAAGTTGTCTAAGTGCACACAAAAGCATGTGAGAAAGCACATAGGGGAACAAGAATGATGCAAGAAGCATGTATATATGCACATGTCTAGTCACACACAATTGTCAGTGACAAACATGAGCGCAGAGTGACTCCACAACAGTCATGACAAACATGCAGACAAATATGCACATGTGCACAAACAAAGGTGTAGCATGGTAAGTCAGTGCTGTACTGCCTTATTAGTCCCGGTAGTATAGGGAACAATGAATACTCCCAGCTTAATTAACACATTGTAACTAACCTGCAATCCATGCATGAGTGTGTGCGTTTGTGTATGTGTTGAAACAATAAGAGAAAGTTGCTGCCTGGCATTTACAATTGAAGAGCTGAACCAGAAATCTTTCTGGATTGAAATTAAATAAAGAGAGAGGATAGAGAGTAGGGTGAAAAGACAGAGAGAGAAGAAAGAGAATTACTGCAAGAAGAGTACTTTTTCCCCTCATCGCACTCCCCAAAAGGCCAAGTGACAATTTGAACCATTACCTGGAGACATTACCTCTATCTGAACCAAGAGACAGGCCTGTGAGGGAGTGATGGGATTGTGTGAGTGTATGTGTGAGAGAGAGCAAGTATGTCAGTGGAAGAGCCAGTGAGCGAGACATATGTATGATGACCATAATGATGATGATGACATATGGAGAAGAGATGAAAGAAAAACAGAAAGAGAATATATTTATTTACAGTAGTCACAGAAGGCTTATGTACTACTTCAACTCATGTGGTAGTTATTGCAGCACAGCAGGTGTGAGACAGAAAAGCACTGACAGAGGGAATGTGTGTGCTACTAAAGACCATCAAGCAGACAGAAACATGTAGAGTTTTTTAATACTTATGTTGTCATCACTGGATTAAATTTATAAATCTCTATTGTGAACACTACTTTTCTCCTCTAATCAAAAGCATCTGTTAGGCAATCAGCTGGTGTCTTAATGGATATACGGTAACATAAGCACATAATGACACAGTCTAAAAGTGAAATTCTGATTAATATAAATCAATATGAAAAATTTGGCCAGAGTTAATGAATAAAACTTTGATGTAATATAAATAATTGTGCTTTTTATACTTATTATCTATACTTGAACACTCTGTCCAAGCATATTTAGCAAAACTAGTCACTACATTCATTGCATCACTCAGTGCAATCATCAGAATAGGCCTCACAACAGTGTTCTTAAGTTATAGACAATAAAATCCAGTTTGATTCTACTATAAAAAGCAAAATTAAGGCCAATATCAAATCAAAATACACCGCTGGTCTATTTCAGGTGGGGCACCAAAGGAAGTGAGCTGCATAGGGTCAGTATGACTGGGCAAAATAAGACAAAAAGAATCAGTGTTTTGCTGTTTAACGTTGTAGGATATGAGCATGTTGTATACTCATAAACATGTTTGGTATATTAAGCTGGGAGACTGGTCACCTCAGAGAACCAATCATATTTCCCAAAAGAACAAAACCTTCCAAACAGGTTGTTATATTGGGAATACAGCAAGATTTGAAAAAAAGATGTTTGTCCACTGAGAAATCTCCAAGGATGAGAGATCACCACTCTAGGGTCCAATCAGGCATGGAGTTCCTTTAACCAGTGAACATCAGGGATTTGCTTTGTCCATATGTCTACAGAGAATATGAAGCTGTAACACTGTCACAACAAGTAAAGACAACTATATCTCTATTCAGCTTGGACACTGTGCTGTAATCTGTGTGAGTAAATGTATGTCAGATGTGATTCATGTATGACTAAATGAATCACATGAAAATAAGTGTACGTAATTAGTGATGCTGCTGGGTAAGGTAGAGTATAGTAGTGGAACAGGCAAACAGCCCTGGGAAAATTTCACTGTTGCTTTTTGACGGGAAGAGAAAGAAATAAAGCCGTTCATTAAGCAATGAGCTGTTTGTTAAATGTCAGTGCACTGCTACTTTCTACATCATGTCATAAACATAAAAAATAGAAGATATAAGTGCCACATATGCAATTTCGACCTGTCGTGGCACAGAGCACAATGCTTATGCAGAAGCACCTGAACAGAAAAAGCTGGAATAACATTATAGAGGAAGGTTGTTAAGTTGGTGACATGTAAGGCATGTAGACAAGAATTATATAGGATTCAGTACAAGCCACACTCTTAAGTCATTAATCACCTGACCAATTAGTCAACTACTAACAAGAAGCAAAAGGAAAAACCCAAAACTAATTTTCTTAGCTTTTAGAAGGGCCCTCACAGTCCATAAAATTAAACATTGTTGATTCCATCAGTGATTAGCCTAAAGAAATCTCATAATTTGTGTGATTAGCAGGAAGAGTGGGTGGAAAGTTGTAAATTAACAGGCTAAAAAAGTGTTTGCAAGCTGTGGTACCAAACAGTTCTTAGTGGTGGTACAGTACTAAATACTGACTTAGTAGAAGAACTAAAGTTTTGTTCATAGGGGTGTGCCATATCATATCATCTGACGTGACGTGTTTCCACATGTGCTGTAACATGGGCATCACACATCAACCTACAAACAGAGCACTATGATAACTGTAGTGCTGAACATGATGCTAGTTGATTGTTGACAAGGAGAAATTCAGGCTAACAATAAACTATAGACAACAGATTAGGCAGTGATGAAAATGTTTCATTCATATTATTTTTTTTAACTTAAGTAAGTTTTTTTTTATTTGTTGTTGGTATTTGATGATGTTCAAGCTTATTTTTGATTGCTGGGCTTTAAACACTGTACTTCTTTTTATTTCAGAAATCAGAAACATCTAGAATTTGCCCCGAACTGTTACTATAAATTGCCCTGGATTAAGACAAATGCGGTTTATATTGAATACATTGTATATTGTAATGTATAAACCTTACTTTCCTGTAGTTATTCTATTTAGACAGAACACAAGAAAAAAGATAAAAAGATTGATGAGGGGATGTTGGACAAAGTACAGAAACACGAGTAGACTGGGAGTTAAGCCATTAGTTCCGCAGTTAAAAAAGAAAAGATGAGATGAAGCAAAAAAGCTTCGGAAGAGATAGAATGAACAGCATAGTTCAACAGGTTAAAAAACACACAAAGCAGAGGTGGTGGCAGGAGAAAGGGAAAATAACAGTTTATTTAGAGAGTAAATCAAAAGAAAGAAAGAAAATGTTTTTCCCTATGCTCCTGGCGAGAGAAAAGATCAAAGACAAAAAACAACAAAATCATCCATCTTTGTTATTGTTAGCTTTTTTCAAAAGTCAGACCAGGTGCAACGGCCCTAATCCTTTCAGGACCACTGTATCCTATTTACACAGAGCAACTACTAATCCAGCACTCACTTCTAACAAACACACCCTTCGTGCTGACACTAACTGCAGCAGCCTCTTTCACGAAGCTGAGTGAATCAGACTTCAGTTGAAAGATGCAACACCTTACAGTAGTTACTTCTCAAATGAAAGCTCATAAAGTAAACAGTTTTGAGCCCTTAAGTGTCTCTAAAGTGAATTTTACACACTTAACTATTCAGTTTACGTTTACTTTCTTTTAAGTAGAAAGTAATGCTACAGTTCCAAACCTGTACCCTAATCACATCAATCACACCACAACTGCTGTAATTGAATGTATGTCTTTTTACGTAAATGCCTTAGGGTCTCACCATCACAGTGCTGTTTTCATTCAGAGAGGGTTCAGTCTCTGTCGGCTGAGGGCCAAGCGCTGAGTCACTGCTGCTTCTCACCAACAGGGGGGTGTCTGTAAAAAACATGGGACACAGAATCAATATGACAAGGCAGCATTAAGAATGTCAATTGTCAATGTCACCTTACTCTTTTAAATCTGGTAAGTTTATAATGTGTACTCTCACACAGATATTCTTCTGCAGCAGTGGTCATACAACAATATTAATAACTCCACCAAAAACTTTATTTCATTATTTGTTTTTTCTTAATGATTAACGATTATGATGAATAATGTTTGAAATACATTAAATTTGCTGCATTTTTTTTTGCTTTGCACTTTTTTCCTCCAGTGTCCTCCAGTCAGTCTCTCGGTATGACAAATCTGGACTTCATCAAATTAGACTATGAAACTATAAATGTTAAAATAAAATAAAATATAAAAATGTACATCAGCATCTTTATCGCTTAGGAACATACAGCAAGTTTCTCTGATACATGACTAGTAGTTCCACACACAAACCAACACAACTGTCTTAAAATTGCTTTGCGCTATTTTGATGGAGTCACAGTTCAACAAAATTCATGTCTAATAATAATATTTTTGTTGACAAGATACAGACCCTGAGCTAGTCATGCCACACTACAGAAACAAGTCTGAGTGTGTTTCTTTCTGAGTGTCAAAGCATGATGACAAAGAAATAAAGAGAAGAGATGGATATTTTTATGTTGTTAGGGTGATGATGAATGAATTTCTGCTCTGTCACTGAAATGTGTGAAATGGTACTTTCAATAAATAAATCAACTGATATCTGTTTTTGTGAGAGTGCTTATCATCAGATGGGCTAGAGAAGAAATGCAAACCATCTAGTATTAGAATTTGAGTGTGCAGATTTGCAAGACAATATGTATAAAAGTACTGTATCTACTTATCCATGTGCATTCATTAAAAGATGGCGACAACATTCAAAATATTTTTTCCCCTCAATAGAATAGAAGTCAAACTTTCTGAGTTATCAAAAGATTATCAAAACCGACAGTGTATAATGTGCTACAGAAAATAAAAACCTCCATGGAAACAAGTCTACAAATTTCAGCTTGTTAAAAAAAATAACAAGCTAAAAATGGCACAGTTACGGTATTATGACTTGTGGTTGGTGGAAATTTAGTAAAAGGTACAAGACAATAAAAGAAAGCAGCAACAACAAAGAAATCTAACTAAAATATTCACCATGTAAATGAAACATGGTCTTTACATCTCTGTAGCTGTAGTGTGTAAGAAGTTAATGCATGAGCGCTTCCCTAAATATCCCCTCAGTGAATGCACTGGTGTTCATGCATCCAAATGGCCAATAAATGGCTGATTTGTGAATCTGTGTATTCATGTAGGTAACATATGATAGTATCTAACTCCTTGCATCTCATCAGCATGTTGCATAAAATCATCATTAAGCAGAAGCTGATGGATGAAACATATCACACTGTTGTCTTGGTGTGCTTCTGCTGGAGATTGGACAAATGGTACGACACAAGAGAAACCTATTCATATAAATAACATTTACAACTGGAGGTATTATTATGATCTATATGGTACACTCCCAATCCTCAAGTCTACTACTTCCTTTCATAGGGCCATCAATCCATATATACATTAAGAACACTGTCATGTTGGCTTCTATAGTTCAATTGGGAATACAATGAGAAAGCTGGTGGTGAAGGTGAAGGGAACTCTATATGAGTGGACTACTCATAACACATGCCAGATGATATTTGTGGGGTCATATATTGATTGTCACAAAATGGACCCTTGGTGCTCTTAAGACTTGCTGTGGGGGGTATGGATTACATCAAACCCCTAATCAATTCAGCCTCCTCAGAGAAACGCAATGAATCAGGGATATATGGATACAGGACAAAAGAGATAAAAATGAGTAACACAGGAAGGAGAGAAACAAATAATGGGACTAATAGAGAAGAAGAAAATCAGTGAGACAAAAACAAATACAACAAAGTGCAATAAAAATAAAGAAATCACATCGCTGTTACAGCTTCCCAGTTTTAAAATGAAGAAAGCCTGTCAAGACACAACAACAATGGTGATCTGGTGAAGTGGCACAATACGATAGTTACCAATAGCTAGTGCTTCTAGTTTGTCCATGTGCTTGCAAGGATTCTAAGATCAAATTTTATTTTGTTTTTAGTTTTAGTTTTTTTACCAGATTGGCCCACATAAATGCTATTCAATTTTAGTTTATAATTAATCTCCACAACCTCCTATTTCCCTGTAGCAATAAAACTGTATATTACAGATACAGACTATATCAAACACATCAGGTGTGGACAGCATGACATGAGACTTGTTTTGTTAATTATATCTGAACTCTTCCTGGTTTAAAGGTTGCATGACATTTTTAAAGTGTCTTTTTAACAAGTGCAACCTATTTATTCCTGATGTTTTCAAACTTTTAATGAAGAAAAACTAATTCTATAAAACAAATTATAATTGCATTATTGTTGCTAATTTGCAGTGCCTCTGGTCTTAATGTAACAGTCATGAAAGTGAAGCGACTAGATAGATTTTAACTGCCATTACTTTGATTACATTCATTTTTCAAATGTAAAGAAAATGTCTTCTGTGAACAAAATCTATTTTGGTCTTTGTTCAGCTATGTTGTAATGTGTAGTATCTGACATTTGACAGTTCTGCATAGTTTTATTGTTATCATCAAAGAAAGATATGGCAGAAACATGTGTCATGGCTTGTGTACCACTCAAAAGACCACTGCAAGTTCCCTATTTATTCTAATACTGATCATGTATGCTAGCTAAATACAGTACATCAGCACTTTGATTCTTGATTTTAAGCCCTGGTGCTCATCAACACTACTATACATGTGTGTTTGAGTAAGAAAGACATCACTATTAACTGCTGGATCATAAGTAAAGAATATTTGCCAGTACATAGACGGACAGATGACACAAGGGACGACAATACGATACTGCAATTAAAATGGCAACAAAAGTAAGTTTCAAAAAAAGTAAGTCTTCAGAAAATTGGAGGTGAGTAAAACAAATGGAAATTGTGTAGATAAAAAATTTGAGAAAAGATATATAAGATAGAGAGACTTAGCGAGATGGCATTAAGCAGAAACAATGAATAGGAGACATGGAGAAAGAAATGTTAAGACTGTGAAACAGAGACATTTGGTTTGAGAGATAGAGATTTGATAGAGACCTAATTCTGAACTTCTAACACTGACAGTGATAGTCTCCAGTGCACTGTTACCTCTAATCCCCCATGACAGTCACACATTACCACTAATCTCTGCTGACAGGCGACTATACTGCAACAGACTAAACTTCCTGTCTTAACAGTGTCTGGATCATACAGCTTAGGGCACTTTACAATTAAGGTAGGTCATACAATCTGAAATATCAATTCTGTTATTACTGTTAAAGTAAAACTGGGAGTTAAGATGCAAGATACATGGCGAACTGTAAAATCAGGTGATTTCCAATTCAGTCTGGACGAAACTGAGGTCAATATACTGCTTGATATCCAAATAAACTTGCACATTTGTCACTGAAATATTATTATTATTATATTGGCAACCTTGACAGATCGTGTTTAAATGTCAAGGCTGGTACAGAGTGTGCAACAAACCACATAGAGAGACAATTCAAAACTGAAAATCTGTAATAGGCACACATCAGGATACAAGATGAAGTAATAAATCACAGTCCATCATCCACATGGTTTGGTTAAGTCACAATTTAATTTTAAAAATAATAATAAGTCAGTAAAAGTGATAATTCCTCTTATACTCACATCTATACCGAACAGGCACTTAACTTGAAATAACACAGAAAGGGAAGATGGAAAAACAGTAAAAGAGAGCGGGGAAAAAAAGATGGGAACGGAGGGATACAGAAACAAATATATCACGTACATGGGTCTGGTTCAGGTAACAGTAACCAGACACAGACAGCAGTTTTGACTCTGCAGCCTGAATGAACATACACTTCCCGTCTTCTCCTTCTACTTTTCTTTCTGTCATTCTTTTTTTTATCCCAATCTCAGAGACATGCTGCCAACAATTTAACTGTCTGTGTCTTGATTTCATCAGTGCCCCACAGGCAATGGCTTCCACAACCTGATCTTTGTCTGTACCCTAATTCAGTAAATAAACATTGAACACAGAATATATACACTAATAATACACTATACCTAAAAAGTCATTATGAAAAGCCTAACCTAGCTAGCCACACTGAACCTGTTTCTTGTTTAATATGAGTTATGGCATTGACCTGTCTATGCACTGACCTTTAGGTTACACCTAAAAGGTAAGGCAGTTCCCAGAGGACTTTTCTTTCTTTGTTAACAACATTTGGTCTTTGACAGCCAGCAGGGTCAGACTCAGAGCAGTTGTGGTTGTGGTTGCCAGAGTTATTGTGGACTGGCATATCTTCAAATACTTTTTACAAAATAAAGGTCCTGGTGACAAATACCAGAAGCTAACTCATATTCCCTTTCCCTTGAGATAGCAAATACAGTGCTGTGAAAAGTATTTGCCCCCTTCCTGTTTTTATTTTGTCACACTTAAATAATTCAGATCATCCAAATGATGATTTCATTTATTAAGGGTAAAGAAGCTGTCTAAACCTGCCTGGCCCTATGTGAAAAAATAATTGCCCCTCCCTTGCTAAGTCATTATTTGCTGTGAATAACCAAGAAATCACCTGAATAGAAGCTGTTTCACAAAGTGAAGCATGCTAAAAGATCTCAGCCCAGGAGATCATAGAAGGACTCCGAACAACAGCTAATTATTCATGAGTGACTTTCAAGGCGAAAGCCACTGGTGACCAAAAGGTCTGGGCTGTTTTTGTTTGTTAATGAAATGATCACTTAAAAACTGCATTTTGTATTTACTTAGGGTATCTTTGAGTGATATTAAAATGTGACAAATATGCAAACACATAACAAATCAGCAAGAGAACAAAAACTTTTTCACAACGCTGTATATATCATGTATATATAATAATAAACAGTGGAACCTTGGATTGGGAGCATAATACGTTCCTCAAACGTCCTCGTAATCCTAAACACTCGTATATCACAGTGAATTTCCCAATAAGAAATTATGGAAACTCCAATGATTCGTTTCACAAAAATTATTGTTGCAAAATATAAATTAAAACCAGTCAGACCAACATTCACTTTATGGACTGAAACGCCCCAGCCAGCACACTTTCTCTACTTCTCTCATTAATGAAACCTGTTTCTGTACATTTGCTGTGGTTAGTGTGCAAATGTAAATATGCAGACATCCGTCAATGCAGCACATGAGGACAACGAACAATATCATTTTCTGTTCTGACCGAACCTGACTAATCACAAATAATTAATGAAGTGACTGATATTGCGACACCTGCAGAAATGCACAAAGATGTTCTCACAATGGAGATGTTTTATGGATCCTTTTACTGAGCGACATCTGCAAACTAACAGGAAATTATTCTACACACAGCTGGAAGCTACAAACTAAACTTTAGTGACTTATTAATGTTAATTAATGTTCTGAAACAACTCAGATTACAGAGGAATGAAGAGACAATATCAGTGAATCTCATTCGTCTAATACACTGCAGAGAAGTTGTCACACTTAGGGCTGGGCGGTATAACAGGACACAGGCTCCAGTTGACACTAATGAGAACGATGATCTGGTTGGTAAAAAGAAAACCAGCAGTTCAATACTTTGAGGTGGTTTGGATATCCAGCAGAAAAACATACTGTAGAGTATGAGAGTTCACATCCAAATGTAAAAGCATGTCAAAACTTTATCTCCGTTTACAACAGCAACAAACTCTGCTCTTAAGAGTGAGTTAAACTTCAGTCTGTCGCTAACGTGTCAGACACAAACCTGCACTGTTTACCTGTGATGTGTCTCACAGAAAAGTGATAACTAAATAACAAACGCAGTAAGCTAACATATCACTAAAGACTCGGTCCCTACAGCAATACAAACACTGTAAAGATGGTTTTAAAAAGCTGCTAAAACACTCACCAGTAGTTTGCAGGACAGGTGCTATCAGAAATGTACATGAATGTCTGAAAGGTTTACAGTGACTGATTCACTAATGTGAAACATCTCAGACTGTCCACAGACATATGGTCAAGTCAGACGTGAGAGTCTTACATGAGCATGAACATTATATAGAAGACTGATAAAAACAGTTGGTTTCCAAACGAGCCGTATCCCTCAGTATCAGGAAATTTATTTCATTTTTTAAATTTACATCATAGTGACTTTCTTACTTCAGTAATTGTTTGAAAACAAGAAGAAACATGTCTCAGTTATGAATTCCGATGACATCTGTTGTAATCACATTCTAATAATATCACACATGCCTTTGACTTTGAATTGAACCTGAAACATTTTGTATAAGTGGATACCAGGATATAAAAGGTATATCCTGACAGAGCCAAAATATACTGGATATGAATTTTTGTCCATATCGCCCAGCCCTAGCTCCACTGCATAAATAAAACAAAATGCCAACATATGAATCATTTTAAAACTTCACAAAAAAAACACTCAAACGTTTACTCACTGGACTTCAGGGCTGTGGAATTGACTTCAATCTCTCCTCCTGTGATTGGTTGGAAGACTGACAGCTCAGATTGGTAGAGGTCAGGGCTAGGGGCTAGGATTGTGTTAGCCGTACCCCTCTGCTGGGCTTCCTGCTCCTCATACACCGCCATCAGCTATAAAGAAATGACACAACACAGCCGGTTATTCTTTACTTTCTTCTGTTCTTTTCACCCATTATGAACACACTGTTTGACCAGAGAAATCAGCTCACAGCCACTCTACGTTCTCCATTTGCTACTCCCTTGTCACTCTACACTCTGTAAACTGACAGAAAGCCTACTACAGTTCTCTTTAAAGTCAGTGTGCAAATTGCAGTCATTTTCTTGTATTGTAGGACAAAAAGCAAAATCTACACATTGCACTAATGCAGACAAAGTCAAGGAGAAAATGCTAACAGAAGACTCCAGAGTCAATCTGCGCTGAGCAGTCAAACTGGAGGCTGACGTCGTTTAAACTTAAATAAATAAAATAAAACTGACAAGGAAGAATCGTCAGGTGTACATGGTCACATTTCTTTAAATAAACTTCACAACATTGGTTTAAGAAAACTGTTTGTGGTTATGTACATGCAGACAACTTGTGTGTTACCTTGTGGATGAGGACACCATAAAGGACGTCTAAGGAGCCCAGCATTACTGTGCCAGAGTGCGTCTACTGATTAACAACTGACTCCATTCGTGTCTCCTCTTTGCGTGTGTGTGACACCCTGCTAGCTCTAACTGTGTTATATAGTGGAATCCCTGTCTATTGAGTATTGCACTGAGTCTGCGTTTAGCCTAACATAGCACTCAACACAGTATTCTAGGGGCCTCTCGCTCATATGCAAACACTGAATAGACCTATGTGTGCATATGAGCGATGTTGCCTATAGTGGCAAAGAGTAAAGAAAAGGGACTTTGCCAGTAAAGCCAGAGGCTTCCTGTTGCACTGGAACCCACAAGTGTGCAGCACCTCTCCCTCACACAGAGACAAGAGCAAACATAAGCATGCAATAAACAGACATAAACCAGTGTGTTCACACCCCGTTCTAAGTTACTGCACTGTCGACTGTCTCCTCTCCACATAGCTTCTGTTTTAATGGCCTTATGATACTGAAAGTGAACTTTCAGATTCATAAATAGCATTCTTCCATGAAAAAAGTAAATTGTCTTCTATGTATTTCTAAGTCAATTAAACAAACGTTTTTTTAATCCTATTAGTAGAAATTAGTTACTAGTAGTATTTGCATGTATCGTGTGTCATTGTGTGGATACATTAGTGCTATATACAGTGATACACTTTCTTTTCAGTAACCAGTACCAAGTTAAACTGTACAATATTGCACCATTCTCACCATCTTCCTCATCCATATCTCACCAACTACTCAGCACAGCCAATGCCTCTCAGTCTCTCACCCTCATGTTCTATCACACTCCCCACTTCCATCTGTCTAACACGCATCTTTCTCATTGTCCTGCTCCATCTCCCTTCCTTTTATAAACTTCAGCTGACGTTTTTCTTTGCTCATTCCTTTAAACCTGCTTGTTTACCATTCTTCCCTCTTGAGCCAATATCTTTATTTTCTCAACATTCTCCTCACCTCCATCACCTTTCCATTATCTTTTTCCAAAGTCTTTGTGATTTTTATTCTTAGAGTATATTGATTTAGTTATATGATAACAGAGCTTTTCCTTTGACAGTGATTAGTTCACATCTGTCATACTGCTTAGGTGCAAGGCTTTGACTACTGCCCAGCAGTTATGTGAAAGCCCACATTTAAAAAAAACTGCTCATATCTTATCTTGATTCAGTAAATATGTCTGTTACAGAAATTCTGAACAAGACTAATGGCCTCCAGATAAACAATCACACACAAATATACACACACACACACAGAGGTGGAAGAGATCTTTTAAAAAGAACATCCAAAAGAACGACTGGGAGAAAAATGGGAAGACAAATTCAACATAGCGTTGCCAAGTGTCTTAAAAAGCAGAGGTGGAAAAAAGGAAAGACAGCCAAACGAGAGAGGGGAGGACTTTGCCTCTGTTCTCTCCGACAGGAGACTCAAAGACCTGCCAAACAAAATGACACCACATTCTGAGTATGGGTGGGGAGGGGGCAGACTGCACAGAGTGAAAGTACCGAGAAATGGCCACAGAGCATGTGAGAGACAGAAGCTGACAGAGAATTAGAATTCACTATAATGAGGGGGACTGACAGATCTGATGTACTGCAACCTTTGAGCTGTCAGAGTAGGAGCAAAAAGCAAACCTGAAACTTGAGATTGAGAGTGTCAAACGTTGGTGCAATGATGTGTCCATTTTCAAAACGGAAAAGCTACATGCTGCCAACTCTACTTCTATTTCTTTTACGCCACAAGCCTTTTTTTGTGGTCTCAAGACTAGTAGTAATGTAAGCTTACAAGATGTTTCCACGTACATTAGACACCTCCTGTTTTTCAGCCTTTGTGTAATGTGTTTCTCCATCATACTGTTATACATACCATTTAACCTTTTCATCAGATATCCTATCAATAACCTTGACAGATTCAGAGATAAAGATGGTAGGGAATGTGTTTTTCTGTTTTGTTTTTTTTTCAGTTTCAGCTTACTGTCAAAACACATTTTACTTTAATCCTGTTTGTGACAACCTCACGTAGAAACGCCTTTATCCATTTGTGAGCTTGAAAACTTGACTTCATGAATGCACCTGAACATGAAATAAGTCTTCATCTTGAGGTAATTTCTGCTTACAAAAAATGTACTTAACAGTGACTGACTGTGGCACAAATCATGTTAAAGTATAGTTTGGTACATCATTTTACTGTGAGTAAAGCCCTTTTCAAACACAGGATACGAAACACTGCTGCCTTCTTCAGTCTGTTAAAGCAGCAGCTTTCTGCCATTCAGATATTGATCGCTTAACAACTTCTTTCAGTCATAACCACGACTGAGAGTCACTTGGTACAAATTGTTACAACATGATGTATTACTTTCCGTAGTATTGTAGTTTATATTACTTTTGTTTTATGTCCAAATAATTTTATGAAAACAAACAACATGACCCCTTGAGACCATGTCTGGAACTGCTGCTCACTACGAAATACTTGTGCCTTTTGGCAAATTGCAAAATATGTCCATGAACTATTCTGGTTTTCAGCTATCAAATAATTTAGTTCTGTTTTAGTTAAAAGCTCAGACACTGCAGAAACCCAAAGGTTAAAGACTAAAAGCTAAATCTTTCCCCCTAAGGTTACTTTTATCTGCATCCTTTCTTCATGTATTTATTGACACCATGTGGTCAATATAAGTTCACACGGGACAAGTGGAGGCAGATGGGTGGTAACTTGGTGTGTGCATGGCCTTTAGAAAATCTGACCTGAGAGCTTGGATCAATCAAAGGCCTGACCCAACAAGCCACAATCCAACACTTCCACCCAGAGTGAGGCACACTGGTGTGTGTCACACTGGTCCAATTTGGGAATTCTCAGTGGGAACTGCCACTAAAATTATCTGGTTAACAGTTACAAAACTTGTATCTTGCTGGCAAGATAACATAACATTAACCCCTGTTGAACAGTATTAAAGTGTGATGATAAAGAAATAACTGATGTAACACCAGCACCATGTTTAGGACTTTGACACCCAGACAGGTGTTTTCTCTGTCTAGTCAAGCTGTAGTTAACCTACAAGGGGAGTGACGTAACGTCACTACACTCCATGCTCTCTAAAGCCTTTTTCAGACACGGGGTAAGATTGTTGATTTTATCAATCTGGTGGCTTTCTGGCATTCAAACATGAGTCACTTTTACAATGTTCCTTGTGGCTTCATGTAAATTTATATAACAATAGTTCAAGGAAATTTTGAATAATGATATTTACGGATATACAGAAAATGTTTTATTAGCTTGCAGCATTAATTAGTGCAAACAAAAAACAGTATTTTCTTTCTTTCTTCTCCCATAAGCTATTGTCCTTTACTGTGTTCACATGCACTTAAGAAACCTGGTCACTAAAAATCTGCATATACATGCAATCAGATCTCTCCTCCATCTCAGACTTACTTTGTGACCATGGCTTTCATGTAACTGCAGGGAGAGAGCGCAGGGGGAGAGAGGAAATAAGAGTGGAGACACACAGCTTTTGTGTTCACGTTTCATTTTCACTCGGACTTCAGACTTTAATTTAAAAATGAGGTGACATCACATCCGTAATGATCTCTCCCTCATTCAGCCAACTGCAGCCATTTTGATGTGCACATACGCTCTCTGGGAGAATTGATGGAAAACTTTCATGCTACTGAAGTAGCTCCCTTTTCAGGTACTCGCCATCAGAGTCTGACACACTGCTCTCCCTCCGTTTGTATCATGTTGTGCACGCTAAGGAATGTAATGCATCATATGTCACACCGTGAAATTATACTTTTTTTTTATGAAAAAATATACAATGTTGTTATTGCAGACGGTATGAGACGGCTTTAATATGATAATTGAACATTTATTTTATTATACACAAATAAATTAATAATGATAGTCTAATTTGTCCCACACGTGCTACAAATCTACCAGGAGAGTGAGGAAGCTGTGATCTAATCTGACAAGTAAAAACAATTGTGGCTGGACCAAAGATGTTTGGAGTTTTAAAAAGACAAACTGGGAGATTAACTTTGGACATAAATTATATAACGAGCGAGCACACAAAATAACAAGCAAAGTCAGCTAACAGAGACAGAGTTACCATACTTGTCTGTCTTTTAAGCAAACAAAAGAGACAATTCCCATAGTATTTTTAAAAATATCAACACTTATACACACATATATCACCATACAAAAGATGCACAATATTGTGTGCACTGCCCAGCATCTCCTAGTGGGGACAAAAGTGCAGCATTAGTTTGCAAATTAAAAGAGCACACAAAATTGAGAAAGGTAGATTAAGTTCAGGATGTTAGCGCATTACACACACACACACACACACACACACACACACACACACACACACAACATAACATTTTTTTCATACCATACCCTTTTTAATCAGGTCGATTAGGGGCTAATTGATTAGGTTGGAGTGGATCAATAAAATTCTGAAATCAGCCAAATGTATAATGATATACACAGCTCACAAACTGAGTGCACACAGACACACTCTCTCTCTCACATATACACATACAAAACAAGCTTTAAGTGCGCTTAAGCTTAGGGTTCACCACTGAGCTTTGATTTGCAGCCATGACTACTTACTATAAAAAATAATGTACATTGGCATGTTATGTAGTCAGCAAAATCCTAAACAATAACCACAAGATCAAGCTTTGGAACAAATTAACGGCGCCTGTCCGTCATGTATAAAATATGTGGGCATAAAGAACTGTTTTGCTCTGATTTTGGGTGTGATACATTAGGGGACTGTGGAAAAGTAATACAGTGTACAAATTAAAAAAAAAAAAAAAAACATTTCAAAGATGTGATTTCAGCTTATCCTGATGCTTTTTTCATTAAAGAAATGTTACTAATGAACTTCAATTATCTGAATACAATAATAAATTGAGGGTAATAAATGTCTTCTAGATCTAAAATCTAAAAGCTCTTAATCTGAAATAGCTGTTGTTCATAAGAAAGACCCCAGGTTTTAACACTCAGTGACACAAACCCACACACACACACACACACACACACAACGATGGAAAGACTGACAGCACCACCTAGCTCTACACAACAGAAACTGCACCTTCAGTGCATCTTAAAGCCACTGCCACCCCCCACCACCCCACCACCACTTGCACAGACATTAACAAAACAAGTGTTTGCTGCCTGTGAGAAGTAAAGATAGAGCAGGTGAAAGTGCCACAGAAGCTCTCTTATTATCTGCCTGTCTCTCTCAACAGTGGCACCAAGTCTTCTTGTATGTGCACAATGTTTTACCCTCCATTCTTTATTTCGAACTATGGTGCTACACTTTAAAAGCCCAGTGAACTGCCCTTTTGATGTAATGCCACAATAAAAAAGAGACATTTTTATGTCTTATGACATCATTTTGATGCTCTTTGTGCTACACCCATTATAGAAATAAGTCCGAGGTTGCTAATGTGGCAAGATAAGGTCACTTGTGTAGGCGCGCTGGCACTCTGCAAAGCCAGGATGAGAAGTAGTTTTTTTAAGCCTTGCATATCTCTGTGTGATGCCCATAAAATAACTGTGAAGATCACAAAGAGAATTTCAATCAACCCTGAGGCAGGTCAACTCTTTTACGCTAGGCTATGTACAAGTTGGTCTTTTTTGTCTTTCATCAGCAAATATTCCTGCTTAGCCCTGTTTCCCCCTCTGGCTTCACTGTGCCTCCTCTCTTTTGCTTCCACTCATTTCCCCTCCTTCTCTTGCCTTTCCTCTTCCTCGGTTGCCTCGTTTCTTCATCATTTAGCTTCCCCTCATTTGCCTCCTTCTTCTTTTTTTCTGTTCTTCCCCTACACTTCCCTGTTCTGCCTCCTGCACTGTAAGTGCCTCCAGAGCTCCTCACTTCAGCTGCCCCCCTCTCCCCTGTGAGTTGTAGTGGTTTCTTACAAATCAGCTCATGTAAATCACAATGTCCCTGCACTTTCCTTATTAGATACACTTACAGAAAAACAAAGAGCTTATCGATTAACACATGAATCTGATACATCCACGCTCTCTTGTTCAGTCTCAGTACTCCTAACCTCACTATTGTATACCTTTATGTTCTTTTCACTGTCCCTTCATTTCTCTCGTTATATTCCTTTAGAATATTTTCATTTCTTATATAGAGAAAGCATGAGGAAGAAACAGTCTCATATCAACAATATTAGATTCTTTCACAGATGTGAAAACACAATGATGATGCTCATACACTTCATAAAAGCACTCCTATACACCACACAAACCTCTCACTATGACCACACCACTGCAATTGTCATGGCAATCGATAATCAGGATGGAGGTGTCTCCGTACGGAGAATATGGATGAATGAAATTCACCTGGTCAGCTGTTTCAACTTTATGTGTGTGTGTGTGTGTGTGTGTGTGTGTGTGTGTGTGTGTGTGTGTGTGTGTGTGTGTGTGTGTATATCTGTGTACCTGATGATCTATTGATCTCCAGTCATCATACCTTCCAGCAGAGTAAGCCAGTTGTACACAGACAGCAGGACAAAATAAAAATACATATAGAAAATATTATATACATTATTTAGGAACAGGGAATGCATAATTTCATCTGTCAATAACAGAGCAACCTCCACCAGTATCAGCAGTACAACCGTTCAGTGACTTTATGAACTTCAGACAGACAGAAATTCAATGTCTGCTTGCCAAAATATAATGACAACTTCTGCTTTCATCAGTCCTACAGATGGTGTGTGTACTTGTCTGCATTCATATTTGCATGTGTGTGAATATCTGTGTTGGTGTCCCTGTATTCATACAGAAACGTTCTTCTGCACAAGGAAGAATACCTGTGTGTATGAGTGTGGGTTAACCATCCAGCACCGCCTCCCCTAGGCTGTGTGTAGACCACACTTGGCCATATGGAACAGCATTATGGAGACACACAGTGGCACAGATGGACGCATTCTGTGCAGGGCATATTCTCAATGATCCACCAGTAGCAGACTAAATGACAACACTCATAAACCAGAGGAGCCTATTAACCAGAACAAACTGCATAGGTTTCCCCCACTTGTAAGAGTAGACTAAATAAGTCATTTTGAAACAAATAAGTTTCAGTTTAAACCTACAATTTTGGAAAGTTGTTTTGTCTGATAAAGACAATGAGTCACTTTGTCACTGGCAATTCATCATTTAGAGCACAGGTGTCAAACTCAAGGCCCGTGGGCCAAATCAAGCCCACCCCTTCATTTTATGTGGCCCACAAGAGCTTACAAATCATTTTATTATTATACATTTTATTTAAATTGGAAAAAAGTCAGCAGTCAGCTATGGTGAAAGGGCTCACTGAAGCACACACGTCTGTAACGCACGGTCCTCAACAGAGATCAACACACACAAATGAATTCCAAATCAAAATTTACTGGTTCATTGTTTCTTAGAAAGATCTGCTCACTTTTTACTTAGTAGTGCACCCCCATTTGTTCTGCATGGCCACTTTTTCTTTCATCCTGAAATTGGAGGAAAGAATGCATTTGTCAGGCAACCGCCAAAACACACTTGACCTTTACGCAATATTTATAGGCATTACACAATGATCAAATATTTCCTCCTTAGTCATATCTGTTGTCCATGTTTAATCAGGCAGCTCAATCCCTCCTCGTCAAAAGTTTAAACTGGCATGAAGAGCAAGTCATTCAAAATGCTTGTTCTGTTTGTACCCTGCATGTGAGACACCCCCATTGTGTGTATAGCACATATGGAACCCCATCATTGCAAACCTATGTTGTCAAGCTATTGCAACATTGGCTATATTACAAAATCCTTAACATGGGGTGGAATTATCATAATATATCACTGACAATATAGGACAACCCTAGTGAGGAAGAATTGTGATGGCCACGTTTAAGCTGATAACTCTCTTTTTAGTCGTTTAGTTAAGTCATCAGTATTGATTGTTGTTATTATTTAACACATGTTCAGTTACTATTTTAGATGTTGCGAACTGCTTGGTCCAATACACCCCGTACTCTAGAAGGGAAGTGTTTAACCGTTAGACACGTATTCCGTGAACACTGAATATTTCCATAATTCTGTGAATATTGAATTATTTAGATAATTCATGTACCTCATTCATGTCTTCTCTGAGTCAAACAATGACATTTTGTTTGATATGTGCACTGATGGTGTGTCTGTTGGATGACAATAAAGCAAGTCTAATAAACTGTAAGAGCCTTCACTCCAAAAACTCTTCATTCTTCGAAACACAGCAACGTAACTTAAACACAATCCTCTGTCAACACAACACAGCTCTCTCTCTCTCTGAGACACTGACTTAACAATAACAGACTAACTTTAGTTCCGCTATCAAACTACACATCTACCTTTTATTTATTAACACAAATTTATCACGTATTTGTCAGATTATTAATTGTATAAAAATTGAAATAAGTGGTTTCTGACAGCAGTTACACTAATCATTGTGCAGTTAGCAACAGCACATAGCAGTTTTCATGTAGCTGCTAGCCTGTATTTTCTCACTTTATCAGGAAAATTTATTAAATCTGTATTACCTGTCTGAATCCAGACTCGTTCTGTTCCTGACATATAATTGTACTAGTATTTATCATTGTTATTTTATTGTTATACTATTACAGCATGAGCAAACACATTTAATTTGGCTGAAGTGACAAAGAAGGCTTAAGGCGGCTGAGAACCTTCGGGATGAACAGGACTCTTTTAAGGACCTTGTGGTAGCATCTGTTATCCTTTATGCTGTGGTCTGCTGCTGTGGTGGAATTGAAGAGAGGGATAGGGGGAAACTAAACAAACTGGTCCAAAGGGCCAGCTCTGTCCGCTGAACTCCATTGGTACTCAAAAAAGGTTGAGAAACACTGGGCTAGCGTCTGACTTTCTATATGTCGTATGCCAGCAAATTATGATGAATATACAGTGTATGATACTACTATTATACTACTATCACATGTACATTGTCAATGCAATATTTTTTTAAGATAAGATATTTCTGATCAGATTTAGTTAACTAAACTATATTTGCAGTTCAACTTCCAGTGTGGAGTAACTGAAGTAGTTTCCCCAACACTGTCAGTGGTACTGCACAGCAATATCAATGATACGTTTATCAGAACAAACAGGTCTGCTTAATATCGTTGCAAAAATGTTGTGCAATTCTGAAAATGCTGACTTAATGTTTTAGTGTGTGGTGAAGCTTTGTAAAAGAATCTTGTTTTTGTAAATGTTCTCACACTGTAGAGGCAAAAGTCATACTTCTGAACTGCACAACAGCTGGATGGATAATCGAACAATGTCTTCTTTCTCTTCTCATTTGGCATCTGATAGGGATGACCATCTCTTTAACTTTTTGAAACTGACAAACTGTCATAATGACTTCATGCCAAGATGAGATACGTGCAGAGGTGAGAGAGAACCAAGGCAATGAATTTCTATGTCTAGCTCTTTTTTTTTTTATTTCTATTTGGCTTTGTGAAAAACCATGTGCAATATTATGAATATCTCCCATGAATATCTTTAAAGGAGACTGCCTGAAAATATCTTGCTTTATTACCATTTTTAAACAATGCTTCATCTCCTCCCTCTCTGAAACAAATAGCTTTTCACTCCATCTTCCAGTGCAATAAACTATAAAAGACTATAAACACATTTGATTTCCAACATGGCCAGACAACATATCTTTAAAACTAGTTCTGAGACACCATAAACAAACCCTTAGTCTGCAGCTCTCTCATCCCTGATAGCTCATTTACCCAGCCTCCCTTTGCTTCATCCTCTTCTTTCTTTGCACCATCTTATCTCATTCAATTGGCTCTCCACATAACAATGGATGTCTGAGTGGCTTTTGAAGTAGGATTTGCTGTCTGTCAGATGTGACTGATTAGGCTACACACCACAGGGGGGGGGGGGGGGGATGTGGCACCATCACCACCTGTAGAGGGTGCAGTCTTACAAACAGAAAAATGTATAAGCAAATTACGAAAATATAAGAAACTTAATTGCGGCTTCTATGTGTGTGTACCTTACTGAACCCAGATGAACTTTAGTATCGCAGCTTGTCTTCTGTGAGATGTGGTAAATGACTATATAGCAAATGTGGACACTCACCTGAGCAAGTATGTGTTACGTATATAGATCAGACGTGCAAAAAGGAAAAGAGCATGGAAGTGCTTCACCAAAATGCATCAAACCTTGGTGTACCACCGCTGCTAAAAGGACAAGCACCGCTGCTGACATTTCACATAGTTCATTAATATTCACAATCACACATACAGTAACCATTACAGTTTAAGACACCGTGCCACCCTTCAAACTTAAACCATAACTCAGAATGCTAATGTGCTAAAACTGGCCTCCTCTCAGTCTCATCTTAAAATTCTTGGGGTGCTCATTTTTTAACAATCCGCTGCCACTCCTGCTATACGGGAATTATAACAAACACCTTTCATGCTAACACAGAATAACTGTAAACATAACAGCATGTTTTTCATTAAAAGACACGTCTTCAGTTGTGTTGCCATCATTGCACATGGTTTTCTAATGATCAGTTATCATTTTAAATTAATAAATTTGCAATCAACATATTTTAACTGTATTTGGAATTAAATCATGTGTGAAAATGCCGAGTAGCATAAATAAGTAGAGCTGAATACTGCAGTGAAGGGGGCAGCACATTTCGTCATGTTTGGTTACTTCTCAGCTGTGAGTAAATTCCAAAACGGTCCGAAGGCACACGACTTCAGCTGACTGTCAGCCTGTAGTGTTATATCTCATCCTCACGCGTGTGTTAAGAGTTGATTTCAGACAGTCCGCCCTGTACGTCAATCAACCAGCATCTGATTTTTTTTTCAGTAGCACGCAATCAACCTGCACTAACTTTGCGATCAACGTATTGGGCACCCCTGGCCTGCCTGAAGTCTGGAGTTTCCTTCCTGTAGATGCTTCGCCAGGCCTTCACTGCAGCCTCACTGCAGCCACCTTCAGTTGCTGTTTGTTTGTGGGTCTCTCTGCCTTCAGTTCAGTCTTCACTAAGTCAAAAGCTGCTTTATTGGGTTGAGATATTTATATTTATAGATGACGATATTGTTACTGTTGATGTTGGACGTATCTGAGTCCAGCATAGTTATGGCAGCAAGTGTGAGGCTGTAAAATTATGGACTAGCCAGTATTAATCAGTCTCATAGCAACAGCAATGTAAGATAAGCAAGTCTTCTCCAAAGCATCTGTTAAGTGCTATTAGAAAAAAATAAATATGTTCCATGTCACACACACATTTAGTTTTAAAAATAACCTCAAAATGCATAGAAGAACATAACTAACAAAAATAAAATGACTAAAATGTAACTAGCTGAATGACAACAACTATGTGATATCAACTCAGGGATTGGATTTGATGATCTGTGTGTGTGTGTGTGTGTGTGTGTGTGTGTGTGTGTGTGTGTGTGTGTGTGTGTGTGTGTGTGTGTGTGTG
>JAUYWH010000013.1:22038327-22062797 GCA_034779795.1 Ctenopoma multispine
GATAGATAGATAGATAGATAGATAGATAGATAGATAGATAGATAGATAGATAGATAGATAGATAGATAGATGCACACCTCTACACACCAGGACACCCAGTAAACAAAACCAGTTTAATGTGTGAAAGTAATAAGCAACACTGCTTGCTTTACTGGAAGATCAATATTGTTCTCACCAGGTGGCCACTTCATACTGAGGGCCCAGAAAGTCAAAGGTGGCTAGAAAACTGTTTATTTTTTTCCTGATATGTTGTCCTTACTGTTCATTTACTTAACATTTTCAAGCTGACATTCCACTTGAAATGGAAAATACATATACATCTGAATCTGGTTGCCCTAAGAAAATCAATCAAAATGTGATTAGGACATTCTGAAAAAACAGCAGGAGGAATAAAGCAAAAAGATTATGTTTTGATAATGTTCTTTTATTTATCTCAAAACATCTTCAAAGAGTAGAGACGGAAATGCTTAATAATTTAAAAAGACAAGTGGCATACCTAAATGAAAGTATACTTTTCTTTTACCACAGCAAACTACATGTGCAGACCAGCTAAAATAAACAGAAAACACAGTTTCTAAAGAGATCAGCTTTTTATTAGATGGACTCAAGTCTAAAGAAATAAATAAATAATAATGTAAGAAAATGGAAATTAAGAATTCATTACTGAAAAAAACATATGGCTGCCAGTAAAACTGACACTGGCAAAGCTATAAAAAGTAACAACAATTATTGATTAATATTTAACACAATGTTAATATGATTATTAAGCTTAACACACAGGTTGAAGGTGAATAATGAGATTTGTTGGATGCCTGTATGCATCGTTAAAGTATCAGGATTCTGTTAAATTGTCTAGGATTAAAATGTTGTGATTAAATGTGCATGTCAGGGGGCTCCCACACAAATTGCGCTTCTCAGTATGTTTTTCTAAACCCTTTTCTAGCCTCATTGTTTTGATGTAGGTCATGGTTCAATTAATGTCGACATGTTAACCAGTGACATGCACACATGCAGACATAGACATAATTCTATAAGAACCTTATCAACTACGACCCTAATGCCCCAATATGCAACTTATACAGCATGTTACACATAAGAATCCAATCAAATATCGCCTGGCTGCCTGGTGTCTATTGTCTTCATTATCTTGTCACAACAGCATAAACAGCTATGAATAATCACATTGCAACTGCAACATCGTTACTAATCAATGCTTTAAACATAGCTTTGTGTGTGTGTCATTTTGGAAACCAGGGCTGCAGCTAGTGTTCTTAATGCAAGGTTAGGAAGTTTCTGTCAGCACATACATGCTGCACAGACTTAATGTACATGTCATTTATGATGAAAACTGTAAAGGGGGATTATGGGGCATTATGCATAATAACCCTTCCAACATGGTCATAATTGCTTCATTCTGACTGGCTTGTATTTTGCTCTCCAAAATGAGCTAAGCCAGTGAGAAGGGGAGAAGGAAAGCAAAGTGATGGAAAGGGAAAGACATATACAGCAGTGGGGGAGCTGGATGAAGGGTTGAGGTGGAGGAGAAAGTAAAATAAAAAAAAGGGGGGAGTAGGCTTTGATATAATTCACAAGGGTAGAGGGAGTCAATGATCTCCTCTTCCTCCACTTCAGCTCAGCATTAAAATTATTTTAGTACTTGAGAACATGTGGTACTGATAGAAACTCCACCCACCTTTTCCAAGGTTTTCCCTTTGTTGTGTTTCCTTCTTTGACAAGTCCCCACCCATCCCATGATACAGTAGCTATATCCCAGGTCACTGTTTTACCCACCTACAGTATGCACACATGTTCTGTGAAAGGAAGATGCTGCTCATTCAACACCATGTCTACACAGCATGATAGCACAGGAGGCACAGCATGAGCAGCATGCTGACTATATTTACCCAAATTTACAACATTGTGGCTACGCACACGCAAGACCTACTGGCTGATGATATCCTGGCCATCAGTATTACAACATGATACATTGATCTGTATTCTAGTCCTGTGAGTTTAACATCACAGCAGATTGACAAAGATTACTTTGATAAAAGCAGTGTTACTATATAAGGAGCCGACTGACTCCCACTCCTCATCTGCCAACTCAGAGGCATTTGACGAAATGTTTGAAACATGGAAACCGTCAAATCCAAAGTCCATGCTGTCATGAGGGATAATGCCAGAAATATGGCAAAAGCCATGATGGGATATTGGTCTGGCTTGGTTTGATTGTATGGCACACAGCTTGAAGTTGGCCGTCGATGATGGTTATCTGAGACTGCACAGCATCTCAAATGTGGTGGCAAGAGGCCGAAAGATACTCGGACAAACTCTCACCGCTTGTATACTTATGGCCAAAATGGCTACAGCAAGATGTTGCCACTCTGTGGAGTAGAACATTCTTTATGTTTGAAAGTCTTCTGGAACAAAAGTACACACTTGCTGCATATGCAGGAGACTACAGTGCTACTGCAACCATCACTGTGCACCAGTGGGGATTAACTGAAAACATTAGTTGAAAAGAGGAAAAAGAGGAGTCAGCTTATTATAGGCGTTGGCAGCTGATCCCCCAAGTGACAGTCCAGAGACCTCTTTAAACGAGACTGACACATTTTAATAAGATAAGATAACTCTTTATTGTCATTGTACATACAATGTCAATTGTCATTGTCATACTTAGTACAATAGTACAATGAAATTGGAATACTGTTCCATGTCTGCACTAAACACAACACAGTAAAATTTAAAGTGGGTAAAAATATAAAGTCTGTGTCTGTCTATGTGCACACCCAGGAACTTAAAACTGGACACCCCTTCCACGCACTCCCCGTTGATGCTGATGGGCTGCAGCTCGGACTTCCTCATTCTGAAGTCTACTATTAGCTCTTTTGTCTTGGTGGTGTTGTCCATACAGCATTCCAGTCTCTGAACCTCAGCTCTGTATGCCGCCTCGGCGCCCCCAGAGATGAGCCCCACCACAGTGGTATCATCTGCGAACTTAATGACTTCATTGAGTGTGTGGCCACTGACACAGTCATATGTGTAGAGTGTACAGTAGGGGACTTAGTACACAGCCTTGTGGGGAGCCAGTGTTAAGGCTGAGCGCTGTGTACTCGGTCCGAGAGCAAGTCTCTGATCCAGCAGCAGGTGGTAAAAGGAAGTCAAATGTCCAGCAGTTTTACTGTCAGTCTGACCGGGAGTATCATATTAAAAGCAATAACACCGAATAACACCCCTGTTGTTCCAGGTGGGAGATGGTGGTGTGAAGAATTGATCATTTGATCTGTTAGCTCTGTATGCAAACTGAAGTGGGTCGGGTGTGGGTGGCAGGCAGGACATGATGTGGCGTCGGACCAATTTCTCTAAACACTTATAACAGGTGTAAGAGCAACTGTTCGGTAGTCGTTGAGGCTGCTAATGTTGGTGTGATTAGGCAGTGAGACGATTGTGGCCGACTTCAGGTATGGCGGGATGCAAGATGCAGTGAAGCGTTAAAGATCTTAGTAACGACTGTAAGTAGATTCTACCTAACATACAGTAGTAAAAAACACATACTTCCACACATATACATATAGAAAATAGAAAACAAAGTCAGTCATACCCCATCACAGGGCAGACTGTCCCTGTCGCACGACAGGCCCTAAAAGGTACAACGGCATCAGAATATTGCTAATGAGTCGGATTCTTGTGGAGAAGACCATGTAGCTTTGAAAAGTATTGCTATTATTATAGGTGAATATTAAAGTTCACCTCGGCAATTGCACACTCCAAACGCTAGCTACAAAGAGCTAATGCTAGCAGCTAGCACTGGAATAATGGTAGAGTTTCTTCTTTTTTGATGATGTGGACATAAGCTAGTTTTTATTTTCCTCTCCATGTTTAAAGTAATAAGCAATGATGCCTTAAATATCAATTAAAGTTGTTTTTTATTCTGTTCACATTAAAGGAAATAGTTATCATGCCCTATATTGCACCTTAATTTGTATTTATATAACTGAGTGGAATGAGTCAAAAAGTACTTAACCAAATAAATGGAGAGTTAAATTTGTCTTGTCTTTTTTTTTTTTTTGCTGATATGAAAATTGATCCGATCCCTGACTTAAAACCGTGATCTGATCCGAACCATGAGTTTTTTGATCCGTTGCACCACTACTTTCCAATGACAGCAAAAACTGCATTTGAACTTAAAGAAATGTGTTTTGGGCATAACTGAGCTATTGAAGCTATTAGCTATCAGTTACTAGTTCCATTGTAAATGTTTTTACTAGTTCATACAATCATTAATGACAGCAATCAATCTGTAAATGATGCGACACATACATTAACTCGGCTACATTACTTTTGCATGTGAATAAGTGTCTGTGTATGTGCTTGTCTAAGTCAACTGTTCAGCTGACCCATATTATCATTTCTCACTGACACTTGCTAAATCAGTGAATGAAAACTGCTAAATGATTAATCTGTACCATAAACTATGACTATCTAACACATATGCAGTAGTGTTAATCTTCATGCATGCACTGCTTGGACTGAGACAAAAACTTCAACTTTTACAGAGCTGCATCTGTTACCAAGAGCAGCTTGTGTCATTTACCACTGATCCACACAATTATAATCATTATGGATTTGGACAATGGTAGAATCAGAGGACAAAAGGGAAGGAAAGACCTAATGATACCTCAGAATCTGCTCTTTATATTTTCCTCATTATAAGAAATCTGGCAACTTTTTTATTGTATCTAGTACTGTAGTGGCCTTTTTTATGATTTTTATTTAATTGTGGTTATTTAGATTTAACTAGCTAATAGATCAATTCACTGATGGATCACATTTGTTAAAGGAGGAAAAGAGATAACAAAAGTTAAAGAAAAGTGAAAACAATAACATTACTTATTTAATATTAGTATATTATTAATGTTAATCTGTTTTTTTTCTACTGCATGTGGTTTTGTTACTAAAACTCTAACACACACAGCATAAAATACACACTCACACACAATGTATTCCTTGAGAGTTGGCTTGAGTCCATCGACTGTCTATCTTAACCTCTCCAAGTTAGACCATTTAAGGTTGTTTCCACTCATCAGCAGTCAGACAGTATAATCGCCAGACATGCTTTGAGTTTGATCAATTTAAAGCCTACATAAATGGGATTTATAAGACAACTTACGAACAGTTCTCTATCAAATTACACTGCTGTGTGATTATGGGTCTAAATGAACAAAATTTCTCTATGTGCCCACTGAAAAAAATCCCAGAAACACCAGAGACCGTACAGACCTTTGTTTTTTTTCTGATCTTGATTTCAGGTTTCCATGTTTAAATTAGCCTGATGACCACATACTAAGGTTCCACAATTTACAAATATAACCAGTGTTTAAATCACATTCATTTCATTGTTATGGTGATCTTTACATAATAATCCTGAAGATCATTTTATTACCTGTCTATGTGATATTGCTTTCCCAAAAAAAAAAATCTATATCATACAAGGCAACAGTGTCTCAGTGTCTTTCCTACTCTATATTACCAGCTAACATTTTGAGTCTCTTTCTGCAACATCCACAATATGGGAAAAATACATTAGGAATTACACTTCCAGCTACACAGAAAATGCTGATGGGAATGCATATTTCCTGCTTACTTTTCATTTTCTTTGGCATAAAGCTGCAAGCGAGCTTAAAAAACAACATACAGGGGAGGCATTAGGGTAATAGAGAAAAAAGGTAGCATATGTAAGTGGTGGTCAGGAGGTAAACTTGCAAACCACACTCAGGAAACATTTTCCTACCTACCCTTCTATGAATGTATATTTTTTTGCATGGGAGTATGTTTGAGGCTATTTGCATCTGTCACCATATTACAGTATATGTCCTTATGAGCTGAACTTCCTCAATACACAAATATTCATTACAAAATTCATCATTATAATGACGCGTTTTTAGCTTCTTCTGTATCTGCAGGTGTATATTATGAAGGACAGTTATACACACCTTACAGAAAAATGCCAAACTTCTAACATATCATCAAGTTAAGCGGAACATTTATATTATGCTGTCTTGTGGAATAAAACACTTACATGTGAGCTCATCTTTAACTCCCAAAGCAAATGCATTTCTGATTCCCTCAGTCACATTGAATGATGATCTAATGATAACAATCACCAAAGCTAACAGTTCCCCTGTGCTTCCAGTCTTGGAGCTGAATTAAGCTAAGCTAATATGTCCCGATTATCTCTGTCCTACATACAGAGATGGAAATACAGAGATAACATTAAAATCAATAATCTTATTCAAGGGTAAAATTGCAGTAAAAATCATTCGAAAATATGTCATTGGGGACATATATTGGTTCTTAATAACTATGTTGTGCTACTGTGTCTTTGTTTGCTGTCTTAGCACTTTTAGTAGTTTGGAATCTATGTCGCACATTTGAGCTCTTTATTGCATCACTTGAATGTATTTTAAAATGAATTTTTTAAACAATATTTTTGACCTCTGTCTTCTGTAGACCCCAAAAATCTTCTCAGTTTTCTTTGTGTTTATAAACCTAAAGCCAGCCACCCCACGTCTGCCTTCAGTAAAACACTCATCTGGGATTAGGAGCCATTTATTCATCTCAGCTCAGTAATACAAGGAGAGCCGTGCCTCAGAATTCAATGAATATTTCACACACTCATTTCATATGCAATCTCTGGTGCTCAGTAGTGTACACTGCTGGGTAGGACACTCTACGGTGTGTGTGTGTGTGTGTGTGTGTGTGTGTGTGTGTGTGTGTGTGTGTGTGTGTGTGTGTGTGTGTGTGAGAGAGAGAGAGGCCACACACCCATACATAGTTGGGATATTTAGTTTATTCCACATTATGTCATTCATACTAAAATCTGTGCCATGTAACATGACCATGCTTTTATATTTGCTTCGTATTCTGATATATATCATTTGGACCGTTTAAATGACGCATTAAAATGATCTTAACAAAAAAAGGATATTACAATTTTTGATTTAATGTAAGGAGAGACAGAGAGTTTCAGGTATATCTAAGATAGCAATACCAATAATCCAATAATATGTATGTACAGTATGTTTATGCACAAATGCACACCCATAAAACACAATAATTTACTGTCATTATAACTCTAGCCTCCAGATACAAGAACCTGTAAAACCAGCTTTAATATAGACCTACTATTCAAATCAGTGTTGATCTAATCTTTTAACTTCAAGCCAAACTGATATATAGTACTTCCTCATTTTATGAAATTAACCTTTAACTCAGTGCTTCCTCAGCCTGTTCACGATTGAAGGAGAGCATAATAATGGGTTGCAAATTTAGCACCTTACTGACATATATTTTCCACCAGTTAACAGTGTAATTGTTTGCTTGGTGCCAAGATGTTCCTCATAAATAATATACAGTTCAGAAAATAAGTTCTTTCTATATCATCTTTCTACATCGGTTTTGCCTTTGATAGGTCTAATAAGCCAGATTGGGAATTCACCATGTGCTATTGATAGGTTGGTCGGCACCAACTGTAGCTACCTCACTGACATGATTGAATCACTTCATCTCCATAGTAACAGCACAAACCACTAACCTCAGGGGCAGGGGCATTCGGCTTTGTGCCAAGTGTAACCTAGCTGCCCTGGAAACCCTTAAAAAACTGAACCATGTATAATAGACACTCAGTAGTTTACTCAATACTGAGCAGCAAAGAGAGATTTTTAGACCTCATAAATCATTTTGCATCAGCATTGACAGGTGTCAAGCATGGAAGCATTGCACTTAATTTCACATCTCCATTTCACATCAATCTTCTTTTTATTAAACCAGTGATTTTAAAGCAATCAAACCAGTATATACACTGGTACACTCTCAATGCTACGGGGACTGATGGTGGGTTGGAACTCCAGACTGTAACATGATCACACAAAAATGTGTTATAAACAAGATCAGAGTGGCACAGGGCGAGTGGCAGCTAGCCAACAGCAGGACCAGCGCATGCTGCTCTCTGAATCTCTACAAATCCATGGCAACAGACTCTTATAATAGCAATCCCCTAGGTCAGCTGCTGGTCTCCTGACTCTGTTACTGCTCCTGTCACTGAATCATAAGTAACATGGGTTGCAGCTTAGTGTCTGTTGCCATGTTTAACTAATATTTATTTTCAGTTTAGCTGTAGTTAATTCTCATTATAAAACTCATTATAACAAAACTAAAATAAAATTGAAAGATCTTTATCAATAAGAATTATTATTGACATAATCTGAACAAAGGCTTTAGTCCTGGACAGAGAGAGAAACCAATCACTTCATTTTTTCTCTAAGGCTCTTACAGCCTCGAGAGAAATTGCCACCTAATGCAACTTTGTTCTTAATTAGTTAAGAGAATCTCCAACAAATCCTGCAGTATTTATACATCCTTAAAGGCATATGGTGTGAGCCGAGAAAATGGATATACTATACATTACATTTTCTAGCTGGTAGGTTTGTCAACTTTCAAACTGTGACCTAAATGAAAAATTCAGCTCACCATAGGACACAGGCTCATTAAAACATGTTGATACTGTCTTAATGTGCAGAGCCACCAAAAGAAGGCTAAAGATTCATTTAAGGTCTATAGCCACGGTTCAAAAAAGCCCTTATCTAGGCCATTTATAACATTCAAATAATGCAAGAATCTATGAGAGTATGAAAAAAACAAGACTTTCCAAAGAGGAAAATGAAAAATGACACATTCCTCAGGGGAAAAATTTGAAAAAGGGGGAATATAGATTGAGTTTGCAAAGTCTCCAAAAGTGAATTGCTAATGATACTGTTTAACGCTAAAGGCAAATTAAAACCTTTTCCCTTTGAGTTTTGCTTGTGAGGCAATATTTTGTCCAAGAGTGTGGCTTACAGGCCACTGCAGCTCAATATTCAAGAGTCTTGCACGCACACACTCACACACACACACACACACCCTCACACATATACACGCGCACACTCTCTCTCTCAAAAAACATAAGACACCAGCTCAAACCTCTGTACAAGCAATATACCTTTCTCCAAACACACACAGTAATGTAATTAATTTGCAAGCATACATCTACATGATTATATCTATTATATGAGAATTATCAAAAGGATTTATTGGATAAATGTCATTAACTGTCATTTTGTAGCTCTCTGTAGAGAACAAGAGCTGTCTGCACTTTTTGTCTGTTTCTCTTCTCTGTGGACTGCCTAGCTAGATATTTGGTCAGTCACACGCTTACTGTGTACTCTACTGACTGCTAGTGATTCATGAAATAGGCCAGATTAACTAATGGTTATTACAGTCCCAGCTCAAATGTTTTAGTTCCAGTTCACAGGTATTAATTAAAACTATAAATGTTACTAGGACATTTGTGGTCAGCAAAAAGTCTTGTTAAAAGTTATTGTTAATGAGGTCAGTGTTTTTGTAGTAAAGGAAGAAAAGTCAAAAGGAAGTATTTCAACAAAAATAAAATTTCAAGCAGGAACACTAACACAAAATGTTCAATTATATCCCAGGAAATTCTTACCTTATCCTTGTCTTCTACTAGATCACTGAGCACATCATCAGGGTCCAAAATCCCTCCATCACAGTATTCAACATGGTGAGTGCGAACCAGAAAACTGCCTTCCTGTAACACAGGACAAAGCCAATGTAAATCATCAACTTAATATGAGAACAGTCCTTTTAAACACTGATCAGTCTCTTCACTTTGCTTACAGTGTATAAACATGTCTTAAGTACATGCACTCTCTGTAATTCTATTTTAAGCTAAAAGTCATTGTTGAACAGTTACTTAATAGGTGTACAACATCAACAGAGTGGCAGGATCATTTGGATGTTCAAATTTTTATTTTAGTAATAATATTTATGTAATAAAGAAAAGAATAAAGATTTCATTGAGTAATAAAGGAAAGTGGCATACGTACATCATGATGTGGACACTTAAGAATAAACAGTCAATTTTAATTTCACTGAGTCTTCAAACACAGTAAAGCTGAAGCTCGCAGCAGGTGTGAAGTTCTCCTCTTATGGTCACAACTCCATTTTATGGTTTAACATTTATATTTCTGTCCACTCTCCTTCCCCCTGCTCTGCCACCTCCGCTCTCTCTCCTTTGTTTCTTTCCTCCACACATCTTACACATCTTTCCCTGGGTGCCTTGAACAGATTACAACTCCAGCCTGATCCTTTCTCTCTCCCTGAACACTACCTTTCTCCGCTGTGTTTAGTGTGTGATTAATGACATCGACACTGCACTGGACAGCTGACTACATAGAGCCGGTTGTTGAACAACATATTGAGTCAACACACACGCATACACAAGCTCATACAAAACTACACATAGCCTAAGGAAAGGTATGACTCAAAATGTTAACAGGGTGCTCTATTAAATCACTTTTTCAGGGTCAGGTGTTTGTCACTACTTCAGTACAAAAATTCCCATCAGGGACAGAGTAAGATGGAGCTTGGTGCTCTGTGTCCCTGGTTATATCTGTGTAGTAAGTAGCAGTGTCAAAACAGGTTTCCATTTCAGGTTTCCAGGAAGGCATTACGGAATAAAATCATTTCCAGTTGATCATATTGCTTGATTGAGTCAGGGTGGCTCAATGGGATAAGCATCAGACTTGGATGCAAAAGGTGGCAGAATCCGATCGAATCCCAGCCCAGACACATCCCCCATACCAGGTGTGTCCCTGAGCGAGACACACCCTGGGCACCCCCTGTGGCTGCTCGCTGCTCACTGGTTGTGTTGATATACAGAAATAGTTAACAATGTGAACAACTACTGAACAATGATGCATTAAACATTGCATACATTTTGCACAAATTATTTATATTTACTTTATGATTTTTATTTATAACATTGTTAGTTGCAAGTTGTTAAATATGACCCATAGACATCCATAAAAGTATATTTTTTAGTATGTCACAAAACATTTCAATAGCTCTTTAACCACCACTGTTACACAATATTCTGAAACTGTGGCTATTTATACAGCTAAATTGTCTCTCCGTCTTCCTCCCTTCCTGCTGAAAACTTCCTTGTAACACTGACTTGGCTGACGCCCAGACCAGACGTATGAAAGGGAGATTTTCAAACATTCTTTACTGAGCACTATCAAGCAGAATCTGGATGCATTATTAATAACAAGCATATATTTTTATGATTACTAAAGAATTGTGCCAAAGGTTCATGTATATTTTTTGTATAATTTCTGTTGTTAGCATTGCGAATTACATGTCATTGTGTCTAGTGTTATATTTTCACTTGGTAGCACTAAATCTAAACTGTGTCTTTACTGGTTTAATGGTCAGGTTTTCAATATAATCAGCTCTATGCTGTGCAAAGCACAGCACAAGCAACTTTAAAGTGTACAGCCTGGACAGGTCAAAAGTCTATCACAGGGCTGACATACAGAAACAGACAAGCATTTACACTCACAATAACACCTATGTACAATTTAGAGTCACCAATTAACCTAACATGCATGTATTTGCATGTATATGTCCCTTCAGACAGTGCTAACCACTACACCGTGGTAGAATAAATGTAAAATTGTTTTAGCTTTGAAATTGCAAATTGCTAATTTGATACATCAACCAACATAAAGTATTTTGGCAATAGGGCAATGATTTCATTTTTCAGCAGTCAAACACTGCCAGACATTCTTTGCCTCTCAAATGAAAGGATTCCTGCTGTTCTTGGTCATATAATCATAGTAAAAAACATAAATATGGGCACATGGACTTTTAACCTGCAAAGTTTAAATAAGCATTTGTGGTAAATAATTCCAAAAACTAAGCAGAATAACCTCTAACAAAAGTAAATAATTTCTTGTTTCAGCCCTAAAGGTTTTCTCAAGTACTACTAATTTGAAACATTTCAAATAATGAAAAAACTATCATCCAATAATGTAGAGATTAATTAATTAATCGCTCAATACTAGTTTTGGTGGATCAGCAGAAAAGTAATCATCAATTTTAATAACATTTTTTGAAACATTAGAAAATCTGCGTCAAACATTTACTGGTTCCAGACTTCTCAGGTCTTTTTATAACACTAGACACCTGACTGTTGATGGGATCACTGATTTCAAATCTGAACAATCTTAGGCTTCATACTACTGTCCTACTTCCAACATTTTAATCAATTACTATTTTAATCAATTACCTATTACTTTACTTTACTTGTGAAAATTACTATTTTCACAAGTAAAGTAAAGTAATAGGTCATGAAAAATATTTTGTTAGACTAGAATTGTGTTATAATGAGCTGCTATCCACTTAACTTATAGTTACGGATACATCCCTGAAACGTCCTGGAAACATATTCACATGTTCTCTCTATTTTTAAACCTGACCACTGCAGATGTGAGCCACAGGAATCACAATCAAATTATATGTTTTAATTGTAGCAGGGAAGAATGTGATTATAATAGCTGCATGCATAACATCAACATCCAACACCCTCATTCCTTTGGTGACCTGCTCTTGTTTTAAGGTCAACAACCCCCATCTGATCTCTTGTTACAATAGGAAAGTCATGCAGTTAAGAAGACAAGAGATGGGGTGGTAAAACGATAATAGCTGTGAGCACACTGATATAATCAAATATTTATTAATGTCTAAGATATTTTTTTTATGAACTGCAGACACCCTATACCTCCACGTCTGTCAGTTTAAAAACCTAGAGGGGCAATCAGATTTTGTCAGACTACAGATAAGAGTTGTAAACACACTGATCTAATCTGAAAATCCAGAGGATTAGCACTTAATACAGAGTTCTCTTTGACAGTATCACAGATAATCTAGGCCGATTATCAGTATTTGACTCTCAAGACATGATCTACAAATGATTATTAGTTTGGAGAAAAAACCCAGAGTTAAAAAACTTTTTTAGGTTTTTAAGCATTGCTAAGAATGTGTATGACCTCCAACCTCTCCCCCATTCCTTACCTCTGAACAATAAACTTTTCGGTGTCATTTCGTTTGCCACACAAGAGTTGGGTATGCACGCTGCTTTCAAAACTGGAGGCAGTGCAAAGAACTAGACTTGGATTCATCGCAGTGAGCTAGAGTTCACTTTAAGCAAACTCTGGAGCTCATGCTGTCTACATGAAGCACAAAAGGCACCAGTTGCAAATGCTAACAGCACCGTTGAATACTGCTTCAATTCCCCTAAATATAAGATATATTTCCAATATTTGGGACCTAGGTCAAAACTAACAGGGCTGGAACTGCCACAATTTCATCAAGCATTTCAGGTGTTCCCGTATAACTGGTATTACTAGAATAAGCTCAACAAACATTATTTTGTAGAGATAATGAATACTGATGCAGCAACTAATTCAAATTCTGCGGGAAAAAAAACTAAATGAAAGTTAAATTATTAACTTTGTTACTGATTCAGTAACAGTCACAAAGCTCATCTTCTATGGCAAACCATGATGTCATGGTCAATCATGAGAACAACCCCTCCGTCCTCGTTCTCTGGCTACTCTTTCTCTTCATGATGATGATGCCATGATGACCATTACTCACCATCTAAACATTTCAGCATTCCACCTTTCAGATGGCCACTCCTGACTCGTCTAATGAAACAAACATAGGTTCATCTTCACTATTAGTCAGGATTCAAAAAAGCATCTATAAAAGAGAACTGATGGTCTGTCTTAGGCAAACTTGTTGTGCTGTTTTATTTGGAAAACCATGTCTGCCATTATGTGAGAATGGAATAGAGTAGAACAGAATATGTGTGAGACTGGATCAATAAAGTCCTGCAGTTTGCCTGCAGAGAAGGCGGTCTGTGTTTCCTCCCTGCCCGTCCCTCCCTATCAGAAATAATTGCCTCTGCTCTGGCACGGGGACAGAATGTTTTATAGTTTTATCAGATTGTTTGGCCACGCCTCATCAGCATTCCTCCCCTAGCTAATGAAACTACAGCACACACCCACATATGCAGGAATCCCTCCATGAACACGCACCTTACAATTTATGTGTGCAAGTTTGCAAATGCATATTGTACGCACACCATTAGCTTACAGAAGGAGCATGTTTCAGGGGGTGTTATATCGTTTTTAGACACACACAAACACACACATACACACACATAATGTTAAAAATAAATGCAGTCTACTAACGCTGATGCATAAATAATATTGTTTACTGTACGTAAAGAGAAAGTCAACTCAAATCACATCTAACTTCATACCTGAACAAACTGTATGATCTGATATGATTGTCAGGTTTGATATTACATAGAATACAGCCTAATTGTTAGTTAAGACTAAACCTGAAACCACATCAGCATGCATCATCACACACAGCCGCACACTTGTCTTGTTTGGCAAAGATAATTAAGAATTCTGTCAACAAGTTAATGACTTCCGGACAACTCCCCACAACCTCTGCTTTCCTCCCTCCCTCCTCATTCTCTGGCTACTCTTCCTCTTCACCCAGCTTAAGCTATCTTCTTTTTTTAAAGGTATAATCATTTCCTCCCTGCAACCTCTGTCTGTGATGGTTTTATTTTATTTTTTATGCTACTTTCCCCTACTTTTCCCCAACCACCATTTTGTAATTTGCCTCTGTGTTCATCCATTAAAAGATTGATAGCTCCTTATTACATCTGCCAGGAAGTTGTTTTTGCTTCTTGGCTGTATAACAAATAATTACAGATCATGGCCAAGTTACTGGGCTTTCCTGGTGTAGTGAGTGAGGTGGATGACAATTAACCTATTACTATCATACTAGCTGACTGACAGGCCACAGATCTAAGAATGAATGACTCACGTCAGCAGTACACGTTCAACCTTTAGCTTGACGTGCAGCAGACGGTCCTCAACCTCTCTCACAGGTTGCACTGGAGACAAGTATTAATACTTAAATCAACTAATAATAGATTGTACTTAGTCAATTATTGTATTTCAGTTCTTTTTTTGGTTTATTTCATTGTGCTGCCCGTGTGAGCTGTCTTTATTTAGTAAGGAACTCATAGATGAATGGATATTAGTTTGCAGTAGTGAGACATTTTTTAAATAGTAATTGTCAGGTATCTAAAATAATCTTATATCCTAATTACTAAAATCAAACGAAAACACTGTACATATTTTGTTTGTGTTTTGTTGTTCGTTTTGTTCAGTACTTTTGTCATGGCTATTTATGATAATTTAGATTTATGAACATTCTCACTTAAAGTAAGTAAGTAAAAATCAAAAATCACTCTCTATATATACTGCAACACAAAACTGGACGTTTTGAGATATTTCCACTGAACTGTGTCTTTACAGCTTAGCATCAGTCAGTGAGTTACGAGTACATGTCTAAAAAGAGATTAGCCAAAAACTCTGCGTTATATATATAATCATGTATTAGTGGAGTACAATTTCTCTGAAAACAGCTTTACATAAGCTGAGAGTCTACACTACACTTAAAAGTTTTCAATGCAGCAGAATAAGGAAAGTCTGGTGTACACATCGACACTCTCTCCTACTGCCATTCACTTTCTAATCACATTTGTCTATCCTATCCTCCCTTTACTTCCATACTGGGTAACACAAAGACATATAGAAATTCTAATAACAAGAAAGTGATGAATGTAAAACTAAACAAAAATAAATAAATAATAGTAACCAAGAAACTGAAATACAAAAAATAAACACTCTCTGAAACTCAACATAAGAATAAACCTCAAACATCGCCAACTCTTTAGGATCACTAAAATGCAGCTTTAAGGCCTATTCAAAGTGTTAGCTTCTCTTAAGCACTGCTGTGGGAACTCTTAACAAAGCAGCTGATAAATGAGAGTGCCAGTGTTAGTTAGCTACAGTGGTTGCAGGCAGAAACACAGAAGCTAATAAAATGTTTTAATATTAGCAGCATACTCTCTAAGTAGGATGAAGCAGATAGGGAGGAAGGAGAGAGAAGACAGACAGAAAGAGAACTGTCCTGTGACAATTTAAATCATGATTTGCCTTGCACTGGGAGGGAGGATTAGTGAGTGGACTGCTCTGCAAAACACACATATCCTGGCTTTCTAATCATGGAACACATTAACAGCCATAATTACACAGCTACAACAACAGATTAGTGTTGCAGTAAAATGACTGAGCGATGGGAAGAAAGCAAAACTAAAAAGCACACATACATACAAACAAACAAAGAAAGGAAGAAGAGGTGACGAAGATGAATTAATTAAGTTGATATATTCACCAATTCCGGAGAGAAAGCTGGAGAGATAGAGGGAAAAGGTGTGCCAGAGGAGGCAGCAAAGGGAGGAGAAAGGTGAATATGAAAAAGTGAAAACAAACAAAAAAGGAGAACATTTAAATAATAAACAGACATAAGACAAAGATGCCAAAACTATCAGAAAGTAGGAGGACTGACAGTGAAGGGAGAAGTAAAAACAGAAATGTCAAGGAGGAGGAGAGACTGAAAAGTGCTGACAAAAGTATGAGAAGAAAAAGAAAACAGAAAAAGAGACGAACAAAAAGAAGAAGAGTAGTGGGAGAGCAAAACACATACTGTGCATTTGCTTAACAAGGCATTTCATTCACACAAAGAGAAAACAAAATGTTTAACAATCTGAGACCTAATCAATAATGCAGGAAGGTGCATCATACACACATCCAGAGCTGCAGGAAAACATTCCTGGAGCATTTCTGTCTCTTAGTGAACATCAATAACACTTTAAAAGGTTCTGTGCAAGATCAGAACTAAACAACGATGCAGTATAGTGTTTATTCCATTTTTATCATTAGGTCAAACACAAATTTGAATTCATGTTTGAACTCAATGTATACATTTTTTTGTTTTGAATTGTGCACTAGCCAAAATTGAAACCACATTTTATTTAATTTTCTGTCCTATTCATCAGCATGATTCATGTAGTGAATCTTTGGTTCACACTGATGACCTCAGTAATGCAAGTAATAAAATACAAAACAAAACAAAAAAGTGAAGTCTTATAGTAATTACTACTAGTATCTATTATCTGTGTTAAAATACGAAAAGAACAACAGAGAGGGGCCTTCCAAATGTTGAGTGTTGTAAAAGATCAGACAGCTTCAATCACTAATGGATGATGAAGAACACTATGTGCCCTGGATGAAAGAGGGGAACATATGTTTTGTTTGCTATGCAGTATAATGTGCTTGAGCCTGCAGAGCACAGTAAAAGTTACCAAAAAACCTCCTTGCAATACTTTTTTCAAAACTGACATTCTGACTTCTCATAGTGCGAAAAGCACAAGTGAAACAAATTTAATCAACAATGGCTCACAATACCATGATGGTGAAGCTAGCTCATGTAAATGGAATGCTGTTTTTAATCAGTTACACCTGTACTTTTCCTGCTACAACATACCAAAATTTCCCATTTGAACTTAAAGTTACACTACCTGAGCCAGCTCTTCATCTGTACTTCTAGGCAGAACAGAGTTATCTCATAAAGAAGGAACAGGAGTTGCAGAAAGAATCATTCAAAGACGAAGAGAAGTTCAAATCAAAGGAAGGAATGGTTCCTGCTATATATATAGAAGTGAGGTGAAGAGGAGATAGATGTACTAGTGAGAAGAAAAGGCTGATAAATAAAATGAAGGGGGCAAAACACATAAGAGCACTGAGTGGAAAGGGGTGGGATACAGGTAGATGAAAGCAGCTTAAGAGCCAAAAAAGGTAGCAAGAGCAAGAAAACGAGGAGGGTGGAAAAAATGAGTGCATGGCCGGTGTGCTCTTTGAATAATGGAGCCAATATGAAGCAAGTCACTGAGAAGATTTGGTTGTTTGATGGGGGTCACAGGGTCCCTGCCCTGAGAGCAGTGCAGGGAATCAACAGCAGTCATAAAGGAATCACGAGAGGGAGTCATTTGCATTTTACACTCACAACTAAAGTAAAAACGCCTCTTGCCTGCTCCTGTCTGGACCATCACCATTCATATCAGATATGCTTTTAATTTTTTATACAGCAATTATGGAGAACTAGACCTCCTGGCTTTGTCTAATTTCCCAAGACTTTGGGATATGAAAATCATATGGTCCTTTCATGATATAAAAATGACAGAAGTTTTGATTATTCTTTTTTAGGACTTCAGCGAAAACTTCAAATGTTATGAAAGCGCTGTTTCATAGGCTTTTAGGAGTTCATCTGTCCATTTCTACACATTATTACAAAACCATTACTTACAAAGAATAATGTAGCTAACACATGGCTCCAAGGTCAGATAGACTTAAATCAAGGTAAAATTACATTTGTCCATTTTTATCTTCATTTTCCTGAGCACTGGTGGCAGTGACAATAAAATGTCATTATAACAGCTATAATTACTTCCACTGGAAACGTTTGACAAATGAGCTGCATTTATATGGAAAAATATCCATCATAGCTGCATTGTAAGGTGATGACAAAGTTATTTTTAAGATGTATCTGTCATATTTAGCAAAGAATGTCCAATTTGGGAAAACCATACCCTGCAGGTATCCAGCATGCTGGTTTGCATGTCCTTCAAACTAGCACTTGCATATTGCACAATGAACAGCTTGTTGTTAATAATAATAATAATAAACACCTCTGCTTTGACATGAAGCAACAACACCAAAACATACAGTTCGCTGTCACAACACTGCCTGTTGCAAGTGTATTTCCAATTTCTGAACAGTACCTGTTCCAGGAGTTTTCTGTATCTCTGCGTGGCTTGGTGGATGAGGTCCCTTACAGTCCACCCCTCTTTGCAGGGCACCACCACACCTGTCTGTCCAAACGTCACTGTCACCTTCATCGCTACACAATCTCCACTTCATCCAAGATTGAGGCCCTCTGGATGTGGCTGATGGACAACAGTGACGTAGGGAAGCTCCGAATTGTAGGCTGCCCACCAGAAAGTCTTGTTGAGGAAGCAGCAATGTGACCACACAGAAAAGACAGACAAATGGTGTGAGAAGATAGGGCCTGACAGTGATGCTGAAAAACCATCTGCATCGAAATAAAACTTGCATCACTCAAACAAACTTCTGCAAATGCAACATAGCTTGTTTAAGTGGTCTAGAGTAGACAAAGCTCATTACTAAAACTGTTCAAAGTGTTTACAGTCTGTCCAAGCCACGCCCACCATATTTTACGTTATGATAATAGCAAAAGTAATTCAACTATTATTACTTCTAACCTAGTCAACAGGTCCAAGTATAAACAACGTGTCCATGGTGGAGATGGGTTTTAGCTGTTGTTAAACGAGAACAGTCATCACATGTGTCTGTACATTTCTCACTGAAATTTTACTAACTGGTTAACTTTTCTTGACAGAAGCTAGCTTTCTGTTTGCTAGCTCCAGTCGGCTAAAGATGTTTAGCTTGATACTGTAACCTGGCCCGGCTAAAATAACAAGCGAAGGATGAAAGCAGTCACTTAGCCACAGGCATTAGTTATCCTCACGCCCTTCTCCGCCACACCAGGTGATACGTTACAGTTTGTTTCGACAAATAAGAAAATGCGTATGAAAACTTTCACATCACAGAAAGCGAGTTGAGTCGTATGCTAGCTAACGTTAGCCACCTTAGCTGAACTTTGGAGGGAGGGATGCAGTCGCTCGGGCATCATTCCATAAGTTTTCTCTCTCGCAAATTTCCATTTTTCCAAGCGGTCAGTAGCATCCACTTTATCAGCGACAGACACAGTAAGGTAACGTAAACGTTACATTCATATTCAGGGACACACTAGAAGCGACGTGAAACGGCACAGAGCACTGAAGTGAGTGTTGAGAAAGTTTTGGGATTCCTTCAGTGCGGTCCGCTCCTGGCCAGTTCCTGACCAGCTCCTCCGCCGCTCGCTGCTGTCACTTTCTTAAAGGGGACGTGACCCAAATGTTGCCACAGCGAAAGAGCATGGAGATAACAACGCACGTTATCAGCTACAATTACTGCTACTGACTTAATGCACTTTTTCCTACTTTCATACTGCTATAAATTGATTTTACAGTTTTAGTTACTAGTTACTTTGCAGATGCAGACCCCTCTTCATTCTCAATGCAAAAAACAATTCACTAATAGATTATAATGTATTATTATGGAGTAGTCTCCTGGAGGAGTTAAAATCTGTTTCACCTTTGCCAGCTGCTTTTTGTTCCATATCAAATCTCTATAGTAACACAGATCACTGATCTTTTTTTAATATTTACCAAAACATTTTCTGTCATATTTTTCACCTTTCACTTTTCTTGTTTTTTTTCTATTAACAAAAGGGTCAAATACTGAATAGAAGAAATTAAATGAATCTTAATGATTATTCAAATTAAAGTAATTATCTCGTTGAATCTGCACATTAATTAAAACCTAACAAGGCCTGAACCTTTTAGATTGCAGCATAAGCCTCATTTGAGGGGATCGTGTGGAACAATCTGGACTGTTTAAAAAGAAAACAAAGTTTCATAGTGGAGTACCTGTATTTTTGTACTTAGAGTAAAGTATATTTAGACCATGAACTTATTACTTCCACTTGAGTTGGTAGGGGCTTTTTTTAGGCAAGAATGTGTATTTTTAACTTATTATTTAGTTTGTGTCCTTCTGCTGCATCTGGTGAAAAGTGACTGGTGGAGCTGAGGTGTGTTTGTGGCAACTTGATGGATGTAAGTAAAAAATTTTCTCTCTCTCTGTTTTGGTCTTTAAAACAATGAGCTAAAAGGTGCATTGTACTCCTTTTTTCATACAGGACACAGTGACACAGCGTCGCAATAACAAAATCACAGGTGTGAATAATAAAATAAATGTAACAATATACATCTCAATAGTGCGAAAAGCTTATTTTTAGTTTTTCAATTTAATTATTATATCATAATTTTAGATTAATTACATGTAGAGTGAAATTATTTAAATTTTCCTTATTATGCCCTGCAGCTCATGAAAATGATTTAGTCATGTTCACAGTTTGAGTAAATTACTATTCGTTCAGTACATTAAAAAAAACTTTGCACCCCTTCTTAGCTCAGTACACGCAACCACAATCATGTTGAGGACTGCTGACTTCACAGCCAGTCAGCAGTCTTCCCCCTGTCCAGAAGATGATCATTGACACCTTCCAAAAGAGGCTAAGCCAAGGGAAGGTCAACAGTGAAAAGGGCTGGTTACTTGCAGAGTGCTGGATCAAAGCATATTCATGTAAAATTGACTGGAAGGGAAAAGTGTAGCTTGAGACAGCTTCACAAGGACTGGAGAGTGACGCTGGAGTCTGAGCATTAATAACCATGACACACAGATGTCTTTAGGAAATGTTGCATTTGTGGTATTAAGCGACTTCTGAACCAGAGACAATATCAGAAGTGTCTTATTTGGACCAGGGAGAAAAATAACTGGACTATTACTCAGTGTTCTGAGTAAGAGTGAAGAGGCTCAGAATCCAAGTTGTTTAAAGTCCAGTGTGAAGTTTACAGTAATCTGCCATTATTCGGGGTGCCAACACAATCGTCTAGCAGGAGATTTTAAGAGCATGTCATGCTTCTATCTGCTGATGAAGATGCCAATTTCCTTTTGCAGCGGGACATAGAACCTGCCCACAGTGCCAAAACTACCACTAACTGGTTTGCTGACAGTGCCTAATTGGACAGCTAACTTGTCTGACCTGAACCTCAAAAATAACCTATTGAAGAGGAGAAGAGGAAGATGAGAAACATTTGTTCCAACATAGACGAGCTGAGGGATCCTATTAGAAACCTGGTTTTCAATTACAACTCAACAGTGCAGCATGGTTGATCGCCTACATGTTAGTGATCTAAGAAATATTATAAAATTTTGACATACTGGCTATTGCTAATCACTGAAATTAAAACACCAACAGGCTGGAAATATTTCACTTTATGTTTAAGAAATTTAGGGCAGCATGGTGGTGTAGTGGTTAGTACTGTCGCCTCACAGCAAGAAGAACCTGGGTTTGAATCGATGGGTCACCTAGGTGCCTTGGGGTTTGCTTGTTCTATTTATGTTTGCACGTTATATCATATTGTTATATCAGAGATGTCTTGGCAATATATAAAATATATAATTAACTGTAAAGCTATAATATTATATTTAACACAGTATCTCAAATGTGCATCTTGCTAATCTTGAAATATGAAACCTCTTCATTGTGCTCTACTTGGGGACATGGGTTCAGAACCCTAAAGCTGAAGCCAACAAAAATACAGTATTTACAAAACATTTTAGCTTTTCACTGTTTGGTTCATCTTCAAAAGGGAAACCCCTCCCTGAGAGGAGGAGTTAAGCTTCATAATTAGCAGCTCAGATGTATGCATGTGTATGTCTGCTAATTGATTTGGGCTAGGCTTAGTTTCTGGGTCACTGAATTCCATTGCTACTAATAAACCTCAGGGGAGAAAGAACATTGTGCATGCATGTATTTTTTTCTTGTCTTTCTTTGGTGGAAGTTTGCAAGTTAGAAGTACACTTGAATAATCATAAAGAATATGAATTTTAAATTGTTTAAATTAACAGAGAAGATGGAGAATTAGATGCAAAATATTTTTATGGCATGTCTCTTTCGACTTCTTTTTAGGTTAATATTTCTGCAAATAACATTGTAGATGTTGTCGTTTTTGTTTGATATATGTTAGAATCGTAAAAATAAATAATAAATAAATAAATACAATTAAAATCATATGACAAATGTAACAATTAAACTGAACTGAGAGTTAGTTAACAGATATAATTTTGCTTTATCCAAAAGAATCTAGTTTTGTTATTCTGATTATGTGATGTGGTTGGTCAGCATCAATTTAAAGCTAATTATGATTAGTATGTTATGAATAATGATGCATGTGATATATATATATATATTATGGATATATTACCTAGAGATAATGTAGAGACAAACACGTACTTCCTTATAAACACAGCATCTTACAATCACTGTTATGCAAACAAAGAAATACGTACAAAGAACGGTGACAGAGGAAGGACATCATTCTTTCCTACAAAGTCTAAAGTCAGCTGCCAAAATACGTCAGGTTGCCACTTTGGCTTTAGTGTTTCTTCATAGAGACAGGTACACTTACATTTTAACATTGCCCATATGGTTGCTAACCCCCTCTCTTCTCCCCATATGGTAATATTCAACCTCAGCAGTGCTCTGTGTCATGTGTTCTCCATTATGAACCACAGTGAACATGCTAGGATGTGAATGTTCCCCTGCTGTTGGGCCAGGTGCATTCAGTCCGTAGCAAACAAATCAATATGTGCTTAACATGTTCTGCTTTAAAAAAAAAAGAATATGGGAAAAAAAACAGGTGCAGTGGTAGAAAATAGAGCAAGGTGCTGATGGACATGCAAGACGAAAACACATAAGGAACATATTCAATATATTAAAACATTTGTTCTCTGACATCATCACTCTTGGTGTTTCATTCAGAATTTCCCTCACCCCTACCACTGAAATAACACAGTATTAATGTTTAAAATTGTGCACTTATATTTTCCACGTCTCATCCGTCACATTTCTAAATCACCCCAAATAGCCTCAGATTAAATATAGTGCCAGAAGGCTCATAGAGGTGAGAAGGAGAGAAAGGCACATCTGGCATAGGACAACAGGGGTCCATATACCATACACAATAACACTCAGTCATTCTCCAGCTATAGGTCCAGATGTTGATGTCATAAACTTGCTTCTTTGGGTTAAAGACTTTCACTAAATTCAGCTGATGTTCACTTGCCAGTGAGAGTCAAAGAGACATCAGCAGACATTTAGCTGAAGAAAGCATAAAAGATGTGAAATTACCATGTGTACAGTACATAATTATAATATATTTAAAAGATTCAGTGGCACTACTTCCAATGAAAATAATTTCTTTGCTTACATCATGTGACAATTCAGAACAAACATATGATTTACTGCATTTTATATACAAGTAGACACCAGAATTAGCTGTGCTGTAAAAGCACATGTGGGAGCCGCAGCTTACATGATGATTACAATTATCAACTTGATCTTGGCTTGTCTCACTGCTCTGTTGAAGACCTCATCAACAGTGGTATAAGTCATCTTCAAGCTGATATTGTTAAGAACAAAACCTTGTTTCTATGTAGGGACAGACTGTCTGCCCTCCAAATGATAGAATATTTAAGAAAACTTTACACTCTCTGACTATAGATAACATACAGTACAATGAGGGTTTGTCTTCATACAGCTGCTGATGAACATCGTGGAGCATTTAGCAGCTTAGAAGTTGGATATTTCTCTCAGGGGTGGTCTGAGACAAAGACAGATTCAAGAATATAGCTGAATAAATGAAAATGTTTCTTCATGTCAGCAACATGTTTAATTGAGCAACTTGTTTACACATTCACCATCAAATCTTTAGAAAGTGGTATTATGTCAATACTGTTTTTATACTGTAGCTTGTGTCAATACTGTTTTTATACTGTAGCTTGTGTCAATACTGTTTTTATACTGTAGCTTGTGTCAATACTGTTTTTATA
>JAUYWH010000013.1:22069901-22085807 GCA_034779795.1 Ctenopoma multispine
ACACACACACACACACACACACACACACACACACACACACACACACACACACACACACACACACACATTCACACACACACATGCACACACACACACACACACACACACACACATGCACACACACACATGCACACACACACACACACACACACACACTGACCTTTCAAAGCTTTCCATATTTTTGATAACCTGTTTTTTCCCCCTGCTTTCCTTTCATTATGGCTCAGGGTCATTTTCCCTAAATCGCACCCAAAAGCACAGTGATGAAAAAAACATGCAGGAGAGACACAGTGAAAGAAAGAGAGAGAGCAAGTCAGGAAGCAAAAGGACACCTATTAATTTTAAACCTGGTCTCTAAAATGTAAAAATGGAACATGATGACGATCATCATCATTACAGCAGAACATGTCCTATTCATCTATTGTAATTCTATGCCCACATACCTGTGGCACACATACTTCACTGACAGGCACTGCTTCTTAAAGACATCAGCATGAATGTTAATGCCCCACTGGATCAATAGTGTTTCTGGGAGTCTGACCCTTTAACCTTCTTAAAGAAACAGACGTGGACTACTATATTTTCTGTGAAGAAAATCCAATTGACATTTTCCTTAAACCTTTACTGGAAGGTGGTGCACATTATTTAAACATCAATTTTAAAATATTGACATCCTGCATGCTGTTTCAGTGTTTGACTTTATTAATATGAAAAAACTAACATGGGGCATTATTTTTGTCAGGATATTTATTACAGGATACTGTAAATATAAATATGTCCCACAAAAAACATTTTAACCCTATTTTAAGAAAAGCTTCAAATATTTCATGTTTGTCACTCTGCCAGCTGTATACTAAATATATTATATAACCTGGAGTTAGCAGCTGTCTCCTTTACCGTACCTTACAGTAAAAACAAGGTCTCTACTTATTGCCTGGCAACAGCTTCAAACAAAGATAATTACACTCATTGTGTATTTTACGTTTTAGTGTATTTCTTGTCCAGGTTAAACACACATCATACAGGATGTTAATTAGTAAAATGAAGGAAACAGTGTTAGAGGTTGATCTTCTCCAGCATCACACTTTCACTGCTTGTTTAAAGGTTTATTCAGGGGTATACAAGAGGTTCTGAGGAGAACAAAAGAAGAAACTAATGGTCCTTATATCTTTCTGACCCTCTCATCTCCCCTCCTGTCATTGTTACAGCTCCTTCCATTTAAATTTGATCCATTTCCCTCTCTTTTTGTCCTTTTATCCTCATGCTAAACTTTTTCTGCCCAGTTTATAACTTTTTAAATATGATTCAATCGCTTTCACCTTTTAGAGGTAAATATCAGCCTGATGCTTTATGCTTATATAACAATCTGCCGTAATAAATCCTTGGAAAGGAATCAAATGTGGAGAAATAGAAGTGGGATATTAGGAGGCAGATAAATAAAAGACAAGTAAAAAGATAAGAGATAAACAACATGTTCTTTAGTTTCCTTGAACAGAAAAATGATAACAAGCTCAAAGCCCTGATGGAAAACAAAGCTTTGACAAAGAAAGATGAAAAAGACCATGTGTTATTTTAGTATCAGATATTTTACTTTGAAGATGGTTTGTTACCATTTGTCTTTGGAGGGGATGGTTACTAGCCTCACTGTGACCTTTAGCTGACTGTTTTTCATCTTTCCCTCATCCTGGTCTCCATTTTTTTTGTCTCTATACATCTCTTCAACTCTTCTTCTCCACCCCCCCATCCATCAGCTTGTCCTGTCATAATACACACCATGTCACCTTAAATAATCCCCCTTTCCCTTCTTTAAAGATCTTCCCATTTCATTCTTTTGTCACTTTCTTATCCCTCCCATATTTAATGACCTCAATGAAATTGTCTCTTGAAATGCTACACCCCCTTCCACCTTTCTGTCATCTCTTATGGAAAGAGGAGTGCGAAGTTGGGTGTGAAATGAAGTGAGCCACTAAGCCTGTACGCTGAAGTGAGGGCATTATAGACACACAGAGAAAGGCCTGAAGGATAATACAGTGCATATAGTGTGCTGATTTTTATTAAGGCTCTAGTGAGTGGCAGGATGACACTATCTAACTACACTGCATGCAACAGTCCAGCAGTAGTATGTCAGGGAATATTGGATGCAGTGCCATTACAACTTAATTGCCTCTGATATGATGGTGAATTACAGGACATTTTCTTTGTCTTTGATTCATCTTTGAAAAATAATGTGTTGGAACTGCTGCTGTGTGGCTAACAGAAAACAGAGGTCAGTAGTAGAAGCAAGACATGAGTCTTGGATTACGGTCTGTTACCATGGCATCATAATGACACCCACTGCACATCTGGCCAGGGTGCTAAAAGGGAACAAGTTCACACAAATTCAGTGCCTGAATGTGTGTGTGTCTGTGTGTGTGTGTGTGTGTGTGTGTGTGCAGGATAAGGTGAAAAGGGCGGAAATGTTAGCATAATGGAAAGGATGACATTTATCCCACAAATTGCCTTGAAGTCAGCAAAATAAAATCTGCCCCTGGTAAGAACACTGTCTGGTCAATGAGAAAGATAACCTGAGGAAAGGAAAGGAAAGGAAATAGTCCACTATTTATTGACAAATGAAAGTTGCTTTCTCAGCTGGCAAGGTGGCACAGTAATTAAAGAAAGATGAGATTACGGTCATCAACACACTCCTGTAGCTTCCATCATGTACAGGGCTCAGTACTGTTTCACAGCAACAAGAACCCTCATGCTTTATTGTATACTGTAGCTTTGACCATATATGTGTTATAGGTGTTATAGATACCTTCAGTAGCTCCAGTTATTTTGAACCTGTTCTGACAAACTTCAAAGATGGTCCAAGTTTTATACAGTACAACTCTTGAGAAAGCAAAGTTATTCTCTAAGAGATTCAGCCAAGAAATTAAAGATTAGAGATGCAGTGGAAGGTCCAAGTGCACATTTTTCCATGAAGACAAGTACTCTTGAGTGGCCTCCTTGAGAAACAGATGCCTCGCTGCTCCTGAATTGGCGTCACTGTTGAACAAAACAAGCTAGAAACCAGTGTGCACAGACGTAGGAGTGTTCATAAGAGACTCAAGTCAGCTGGTCTCATGGGCAGAATTGCCAGGAAAAAAACCTTCTTAGGTCAGCAGATCAAAAGAAAAGGTTGCACTGAAGTAGACGTAAGATGACTGTAACCAAGTCATGGACTGATGAGTCCAAGTTTGAGGTATTTGCTTCAGAGCAAAGAACATACAGTACAGATCCCATGAAAAGATGCCAGATGCCTGCCTAACACCTAACCTCATCAGAAAAGCATGGAGGTGGAAATCTGATGATCTGGGGATGCTTTGACAATAGAAGAGTGGGTGATCTGTGTGCAAGGCATCCTCAGTCAGCATGGATACCACTCCATACTGAGGAGTCATGCAGTTCTCTCTGGGCAACGACTGACTGGGGATAACTTCATTTTGCAGCAATGGCCCCAAAGCATTCTTCTAAGATGTGTAAGAATTATTTGGAGAGGGAAGTAGCTGCTGTGAAGGCTTGGCCAACTCGATCAACAGATCTGAACACCACTGAGATTGTGTGGAAGAAGTTGGACTTAAGAGTTTATTTGTCAGGCAATTATTGCTCTAGGATGATTTTTTGATGAGAGTGAATTTAATGTGCAAATTTGATTTGACCTTTATTCTATGCTCAAATATGTTTAAAATTAATTGTTGTTAATTTTTTTGTGTTTTGTGATCCATTTACAACCATTTGATTGAATAAAGCCAACAGACCATAATTAGAATAGTGTGGTGTTGTTGCCAAAAGTTATCTGTATATATACATAACTTGTGTTTGCTAGCACTAAACACAAATGGTTTGTGTAAATGTATTTTATTTTGGAATATTTCATAGGCTAAAGTACTGGACAAATTCATTAACGAATGTGTGTCGATTACTGGGCACTGTTGATAGTTACATAGTTTTATGTATGTATGAAACATTTCATTGAGACATTTCAATACAAAAATATCAATTCTAAGTCCAGTTCAATTTAGTTTATTTATAGTCATCTCAAGGCACTTCACAATGTAAAGACAAAAGTGGGATTTTTATTAGGGATGTGGTGCTACTGGAAAGGTCAGAGGATCACTATAATAAATAAGATCCATTCTCTGTGTGTACAAAATTTCATAAAAATCTATCTGTTAATGTTGGGATATTATCCACTGATATGACTGGACTGACTTCATGTGTTTTCTAACAACCGTTTTCCATCATGTTGTGGTTCCTGTATTTTGTTTATATTTGTTACTGATGAAAAAAAAAGAAGATCTCTACTATTTCTGTGTTTACATGATTATCTGATAAGACAAATAAAGCCATCAGTGCTCGAGCTATGAAGTACGGCATGAAAAGGCTGATGCAGAAAAACAGTTAATTGTATGTCCAACTTTTATTCTATATAAAGTCTTTTTGAGTGTTGCAGTATGTAAAAAATAAGGTTTAAATATATTTTTTGAGGAAATATGCTTCAAAATGTACAGAGGCACTGTTGAAGTCTCCTGTGACTCAGACTCATCTTCTTTCACATGACGATTTGCTTCCTCTTTGCTCCTGTAGCTGATCTTGTGTCGCCTATCAATGAAAGCTGTCAGTGACTGCATTTACATGCACTCAAATAACCAGCTTGCTCAGAGAAACCAGGTTTCTCAATCTGCGAACACGTTTAAATGTACTAGAAACCTGCTGACTGGAAATCTGCGTATACATGCAGTAATCAGTGTAATCTGATTTCCTTTCTACCTTGGGCTCGTTTTGAAAAGCATGCTTTAAAGATTTTACCTGTATAGAGACAGAGACGACCTCTTTCTGACTGCGCTGTGAGAAAGAAAAACTGACAGGAACAGCACTCCTATTCAAAGCACAAATTGTCTAATTTAAATAAATAAATGACGAAAAATTACTATTATGACAGCACTTTGTGTTGGTTTCAGTTTTAGGCGGACTTGATTTAAAAAGGAGGCAGCATCGCCCTGCAATGATCTCCCTCTTCATCCAGCTGCATTTTATCTGCTTAAAGTAGCAGAGTGGCTGCAGTCTTTGTCCTGCACATGAAACCCAGTTTCTACACAGCAGAATAATCAGAGTTCTCTAAAATAAATCTACCTGGAGAAATCAGGTATCTACAATTACAGTAACGAGGTCTAGTTAAAGATGGCTTTGCATCTGGGGAGCTGCAGTGTTGTTCATTTTTATCACTAGAGATGCTACCATTAAATGAAGTTGAAACTGCTACCTCTGATTGCCATCCTTCCTTTAGCATGTTTAATCCTTATCTACAGGTGTGCTCACAACCTCTCCTTCACCTGAACATATTTTGTTTCCTTGTTCTGGACCATGAGAGCTAAGCTAACGTTTGAACCCGGCCTGATCCAAATTAATTTTGGATTTCTACACAGTTTTCAAAAGAATCACAACAAAATCTGAAATACTAACAGGTGCAGTGAGCTGCATTATGCAGGAGTTGGATGCCTGCAAAAAGACCTGATTTGCCATTAAGCTCTAATTGGTGCAAAGACACAACTAATGATCGTTAAGTGGGGAATGATAGCCCCAAGCTAACTTTTCTCTCTCCATAAGGATATAATACATAATTCATAGCTAACAGCTGAGCAAATGAGGACAAAGAGAGAGAGAAAGTGAGAACAAGGGGACAAGATGAAAAGGACAGAAAGGAAGAGGGCCAAGAAGGCGGAGAAATATTCAAAGTGTGTTTTTTGTGCTTCTGTGATGATGGATCTAATTGTCATATGCACTTGTGAGTGTGTATGTATATATATGTGACTTTCAATGGGAAGGTTTGCATGTATTGCACACATGTGCACTATTTGAGTGTGTGAGAGTGTTTGTACGCTGTTTGGCATGCTACTTGGTGTGTGAAACTGTGATTGAGGTGACAGTGAGCTCGTGAGAATAGTTAGCACCAACCAGACACGCACAAACTCGCTCACATAAACACACACGTAAAGACGTACACACAAGAACGGCAGCTGTTGCTAATTAAAGATTCATGCTCAAATTCCTGTGAAAACTCAATGTGGCAATGAACACTGGGGACAGAAAGAGAGGAAGAGAGAAAGGCAGAGAATGACAGACAAAGAGGAAGTGAGAGAGATGGAGAGAGCAAGACAGAAAATGATGTATATCCACAGACAAAATGAGAGGGTGGGGGAAACGGGGCGTGTATGTGTAAAAGCAATTGTTTAAAAATGCCATATTTTCATCATGAATTTCCACAGATTCTCAATTAACTAATTAATTAGATTTAAACTGAAAACAAAGGTGCCTTTTGTTACTGTAAAAGAATACACAATGGTGCATCCCTCTGGAGTTATAGAGGCTGCAACAGTGCAAGAAGCATACAAATCTGTGTCTCATAAAACGACTACATCTGTCTGGCTGAGATCACAGCCGACTCTAACGATGATTCATGTGATTACACATGTTGATCTCAACTCTCAACTGAAAAATTGTAATATGATGCCAAATTGTAATACAGTGGTGTTAAAATCATGGGCACTGGTGGTATTTTAGTCATGAACATGCAGCCTCAAGGACAGGGGCTAGTGATTTTACAAACACACTTCAACCACCAGATGTGAGCTAGGTGAAAACATTTTGATCTGACTGCCATGCTACACCCTCAAAGTTAAGGGTGGCTCTGACACGACTATTAGGAATATACTGTATTTTGAGTGAACATTTGAGTGGATACTATACCATTATTTACTGAGCATAGAAAACATAGAAAGCATAGCATAGAAAGAATTTGGGAATTAGATTGCATCCATCTGGTTTCTCAATTAACCATCATTTCATACCAGCAGAACAGCAGACAAGTAAAGTCATTAAGAGACCTGTTATTGATTAAGCTTATGAGCAAGGTATTTCTGACTGTTTAGCCATGTTCTTCATCCATTAGCCAGTAATGCCCTAAAAAAATCACATGCAACTTCATATATTTATATTTTTAGTCTATAAACATGTAGAAAAGTTTGCAACACTACTATGTTGAGTGCTAGCACATCTCCAGCTGCTTACAGTTTTAGCCTTTAGCTGACGAGCTACTTTAGATCAGCAACTAGCCACAGTACGTACAGCACCAGTTTATAAAGCATAAATCAGTGGTTACTGATTTGTTAATGGGTGATGTATTCCATTTTATATATATATTTATATAAGATATAAATGCAGATGCAGTCTAAGCATCATTACTTATTTTATTTTTTTATTATGAATTACTGTCAACAATTGTGGTTGTATATCTGGGCCTGATAAATACTTAATGTAACATTGATAGTTGCACATAATAATGTCATCAGTTTCAATATTACACAAAGATAACCTGAGTAAATATAAAATGTACAAAGCTGACCAAGTGTGCCCTATGTGAAAAAGTAATTGACCCCCTATAGACTGAAAAAAAAATGACATCAGTGCTCTAAGGCAAAATGAACTACTGACAAAAAAGAACACTCATCTCACATTTCCCAAAAAACATCTTGATTATCCCAAAGTATTCTAATGAGACACAAGCTGAACTTTTTGTAAGGTGTGTGTAGTACATATGTAGGCCTATAGTGGTACGGACTAGTTGTAGCCAGATTACACCTAGTGTAATATAAAACACAAGTGTCCTGAGGGAAGCTTCATGGATCATCAACATCAAACACAACCTCTGCTAAAGTAATTTCCCCCCTTCACTCAGAATCTCATGCAGAAACACAGGCACCAGGAGCTCATCATTGCAAAGAGCAGTTAAAGTGCACTGTTTAATGTAAGACCCCCGTAGAGATCTGACTTTACGTGAACACGTCCCAGCGCTTTAACAACTCCCAACCATTGGACTCCACGTGGTTTCCATGTTTTCACCAAAGCTGAAAGACATTAACGATTCTTTGTGTTTCATGTAATTTTCCTACCTTCTTGGGCTGATTAAACCATTTCAAAACCTCACTGGATATAATTACATCCACAGTCATCAAGCCACAATACTAGGATGTTTGTCTTAGTTACGGAAAGGTTTGCAGTCGTAAACTTTCCATCAAGGAGTGATGAGATACACAGTACCTTATTATGGACCTCACCACTGAAAAGTAATGAAGAACTTCCTCTTAAATATTTAATATATTTAGATGGTCTAATTAAAAATAAGAACAGCCAATAAACATTTTGAAATTTTCTCCCTGCCCACAGGGTCTGTGGGTTTTGTTGAAGCATCAGATGCAATCATAATAGGCTTTTCTTGACATTTCTAGGAAATCAATAATTACATGTGCCTGGAATTTTGTGAATTGCCCAAAGTGCAACAGTTTTCATAAATACAGGGAACCACTGGCTGATTAGCCCCACGACGTATTGAGGCTGTTTAGGCTGATTTAAACACAGAACAATAATAAGACAAACGTTTGGTGGCATTTGAGTCAAAGTTATTTCTGTACAATGACATTTCATCGTTACACACTGAGAGTTAGGTTTTTACTGCTGTGGTATAAGAACATATTGATTGTTATTTTTTAAAATGGATTAGAGACATTTTAAAGGTTTATGTCAAAAATTTCATTATAAAGTTAACGATTTGTAATTATAGCACATAGAGTATTCGGTTATAGACTGTCAGTAAACTGCAGTACCAGTGACCTAACTGTTGTCCAGCTGTAGACATATAGCTAAATGTGCTGTACATGACAATGGCAAACATACATTACTTTCACATTATGTTTTAGCTAAAATGTCTGCTTTGCTATACTGTATGTTTGAACTAGTTCTGCCTCTGAATGTGTATCTGCATTGAAGAATAGATAACATGCAAAAAACTGTCTTTCCGCTGCATGGGATATTTTGGGTAAATTTTTTTAGGGTGCTGAATCCAAAAATTATCACCATTTCCCTCCATCACGTACAGTTTTTTTTGCAAAACATGAAGAATTTACACTAAAAAAACACAACAGCGATGAAAAAATACCACAGAAAACATGTCAAAACATGCTTATACCAGCCAGTGAGATTCATTACCTTTCACTATGAACAAAAGAAACCTGTTGGGACGTGATCATCTGAGCTTCACACACCACCAAACCTACCGTACCCCACCGACCTCCCTCAATCCCTTGCATTTTCTATTTGTATTTGTCTTGAGTCTCGCTCTTAAGAAAATTTTATTAATGTAAGAAATCATTATTGGATATGGTTTTTTGACTCAAGAATAGAAAACCAGATTTCAGTTTAAAAAGGAAAATTGTACACTTAATTAAACTAAGAACATGGGTTTTGCAAGAAAACCTGACGAGATGGAATTTCTAAAATATTTTTTCTGGGTTCAGCGAGTAAAAATCTATAAGAAACAGTCTGAAAATCCTATGCAGTTTTTGGGTTGCAGACCTGTGTAATGTATGTATTTGTTTTTATGGAAAACACAGTCCACTGTACTGTATAATTAATAACATTAATATATGAGCATGGTTTTCATTGACAAGCAGAGAAAAGACAACCAGAAATTTATAATAAAACATTCTCTCATTAATTAACCAGTTAATTATCTCCAACATGAAGCTGAGTGGCCTATAGCATCCAAACTAATTGCTAAATCATTGTTTTTAGACGACAGCTCCCATATATTTCCTCTTAACATTAATTTAAAAGACTGAATGGATACATAGAGGTAGACAACAGCAGGAGCAACAAGAACAACAACAACAACAGCAAAGAGACAAACCATACTCATTCAGACACACTGCAGACACACAGGGTAAAAAAACCCATATGTGTTAGTATCAACTTACAAGTTATTATGATCTCACGATGAGCTACATTCATGGATGCAGCATGTGCTTCATGCTAACTTTTTGCTAACTTTTACTTACATGTACTATTATTAGATCTGCAAATGTAGAACCTGTGCAAATTACTGCTGCAACTCTAACAGCCATATTAAATTAAATCCATTTGCAAGCCTCTTATACTTATTTTTAAAATGTCATTTTGTTGGTTCCCTCACTAATTTCATGGAGACACTACTAAATGCTGTTTGGAGACTTAGCTAATACAGTATAATCTGGAGTCCTTTCTGCTCTGGTGCTGCACTTTTGTTTGATTTGTGATTTGGTTTATGAACCTGCAATGGTTTTAATGGAAGAGATACACACTCTCTGATCCCCATTATCTACCTTCTGTTGCAAAGAGAGGCAGATAAGAGAGGAGGAGGAGGAGGAAGACAGAAAAGAGGCTAAAGTGAGGGCTAAGTCATGGCCTCATTATCAAATCCCATCAGTGTATGAGGAAATAGACTGATGGGAGGCAGAAGAGGAAGAGGCGGTGTTTTTACAGTGGGATGTTAATGATGGAAGAACAGAGATGTAGTGATTTACCAACAAAAAGGAAAGAGAGGGTCACCCATGGAGCGAGGGATAATAAGAAGAAGGGGCCAAGCCTCTGATGTGTATATGTGAGGTGATGAAGAAGCCCGGTTAGCCTTCATAAGCCATTGATTTACACAATCTCAGTCACCGCCTAATATTTCATTTGTGCTACATTTGCTGTCTTCCATCCACTGAGGCCATGAGCCATTACCAATGGCCAGGATGACAGCATGGTGGCCCCCTCAAAGTAATGAGATAGAGAGAGGTGGAAAGTGAGAGACTGGGCAGGCAGGAAGGAGGTGGAGGTGGAGGAGGAAGAGGAAAGAGTACAGGATAAAAAGGGGGGTAATGGAAGAGAAAAGGGAGGGCAGGCACAAGGGTGGATGGAGGTTTCTCAATGTGCCATTATGGAGCATGAAAAGGAGAAAATCAAATGGACAAAAACATCTCAGATATGGGTAAAAAGAGAGAGAGAGAGAGAGAGAGAGGGTTGCGGGTTGAGTGAGAGTACAGGTAGAAAAAGACAGAGAGATATGGACGGGAGATAGCTTTTCTCTAATTATGTCTCTTTTCACGGTCACAGAGAGATGGATATAAAGCTAATTCCACCTGCCCTTTTTTTCTAAAAGCCTGTACTCGTTTTCTTTACTTCCTTTCACATGAAGCGTGTTAGAGGCTGTTTTCATGGCATCGAAATGAACAGATGGCAATATCAGCCCAAACAAAGAAGACATTTTGGGTTTGCTATCACCGTGACAACAACCCTCCACCACGCAATGCACAATGTAGTTTGCTTCTGTTCTGTCAAAGGCAGAGCTCCTTCTGTCTCTCTGGGTTGTCTACCTTTATCTGTCCGTACATCTGACACTCATCATCTCCTGTCTCTCTGTGGATATCTGTGTTTTCACACAGACATAATCATTTGTGGCTAAAAGCCCATCATCCTGCATCTAAGCAGCCTTCAGTTGGTCAAACAGATCCAAAAATTCAATTTGTACCTATTTAATGGACAGCATAGAAGCAGAGAGAAACAATGTAAGATATCACATATGCTAATGCGTGCACGCAAAGAGATTTCATTTAGGTGCTTGAAAAGCATGGATGATAACATTACCACCATATATGAGAAGCATTTCCTATTAAAGACTACATATTGTAGCTTTATGCTACAGATAAAAAGTAGCATAAAGACTTAATTATTCCTTTCTGATTATATTTGATTAAGTCATTCTCCTCACACTCTTTGAAATCACACCATCTCATTGAAGGGATATTTTCCTACTTCAAAAGCTAATTAAGCCAATCAGCACAAAGGACAGGCTGTAGCCATGGCCCAGCATGCACTAAATGTAACGACCCAAAATTGCAAAAAGGAAATTCATTTTCAACCCCCCAATTTTTTTTTTGTGATTTAAACTTTCTTTGCTCTGAATAGCTACATTATCAAGGCAAACTTTTAGTTAACATGATCTAAGAAAACAAATATTTTCCCCAAGGGGATCAATAAAGTATGTCATTATTATTATGTGAATAATACATAAACTAATAAACTCATACTCATTCAGCAGTCAAGTTAATGCTACTCCGTAACTCCGTAACAAGGCTTGTTCCTCAGGTGATTACATGCATGTAATGTATTTGGTGGGTGGTGGCGGTGGTGGAGAAATAATGATACGTGATCTTGCCTGGACATAGACACACAGTGCACCTTTTACAGCAGCCTGGTGCACCACAGAGAAATGAACCTATCAAGTCCTAGCAAGGGACAGCCCCTTTCAATGTGCCCAGAATGAGTGGCAGGACGCTCTGAACACGACTCCGTCTTGCCATCGCTGCAGGAACAGTGGAACCTGAATGAAGGGCTCTGATAGGCCCAGTGGGGAGGAGATTGCTCTGTCCCTGATTGGATGATTAGGGGCTGCGGGGGCTCAAATCAGCCGTTTTCACAAAGAGAGTGGTTTGGTTAAGTGGATTGGCACTGTGTGTGCTCTGTGTGTCCTATTTGTGTCTGCGTGTGTGTGCTCTGCTTGTGTCTTGTGTGTTTTTTTTTTGTGTGTGTGCAAGCTAGTGTATCTATATGTGTTTAGTATTTCTCCTTGGCTTACATTTGTTGCTTGGTTTCTACCTCACTGTAAGTTGAATTGGATAAAAGAATCTGCCAAATTAAAAAATATAAATGTGAATAGGTGATTCCAGTTCAATAGGTTAGGTTCATAGGAGAAGAGTAGTGACCGAGAAGCACAGTCAACAGTTCTGAATGAATGTAGGAGGGAAACTTGGGACCACTAGTGCTAATTGTGATTAAAAGCTAAAGATGAAACAGTGAGATAGTAGAGGGAAAGGGATAGTACCCTAACCCCATATGATATGGAGTATAAAAGTAAAAGTAGTATATAAAATACAAAAAATCTATGAATACATCAAAGCAAACAATAAGAACAGGGAAACATATATGTTTGAACAAAGAACAATGGTTATTTTAGTCAGCTGCATACCCATCACTACCGAGGGACTGTGTGTGCACATGGGATACCTCATTCATCTGTTCATAGACTCTTCCACTGCAACTGCTGTCACTACTAGCAAGTGCAAAGCCTTTGTGGCCACCATGTTTCACTGCTTTGTAATATAAGAGTAGCTGTTAATCCAGCTGGGACGATTCAAAAAACATTATGTCATGTTTAATTTTCCCAATTTCAATCTGAGGAAATATTTTCTTAAGACACAGATGCACAGCAGACTGACAAGACATTGTTCAACACGACAATTAAGAAGAAGCAGGAACACATTTCTGTACATTACACAGTTCAATTAAGTGCAAAGCGTTATTGTATTTATGCCTTAGATCCATCTGCAGAACCATAAGCTGGTGTTTCTTATTGTAAAGAATATTCCATTGGTATTGCTATGCTGTAGATAAGTCCTAATTATTCCTTTCTGATTATATTTGATTAAGTCATTCTCCTCACACTCTCAGAAATCACACAATCTCATTGAAGGAGTAATTTCCCACTTCAAAAGCTAATTAAGCCAATCAGAGCACAAAGGACTAGCTCTTGCGATGACCCAGCGGCATGACTTAATTATCTAAAATTGCTAACAAAGTTTTAATTTTCTTGTCTTTTCTTTGCGGTGTGCTTCATAGTTATGTGCCCTTATAATGTGTTTATTAAAGTCCAGCTTGAGTTTTGCACTAAACCTTGAAACCTTGATTACTGTAGGTGGCTCCTTGTCAAAAGCCAATTTAAGATTCTTAGTTTTGAAGCAAGGTTAATGTAAGCTGCACGTACATCAAAATTGTTTATATGTCCTTAATTCATCACATGCTGTGTGAGGACGGGTAATAAGCCTGACAGGCACAACAACAGTAAGCAAGGAGGGTGAGTAACGTATCTGCTATTCCGGCCTGCATTTTCAGCTTGGCCATTGATTTTGCCTTGTTGATGTAGACTGTAAATACTCATTTCTCATCACTGAGATCATGCATCCAGCATGTTATTGTTTTCTTTTCTGTAAAAAAAAAAGCATGTTTAGAACAACTATGTTTTTTTTGTTTTGGACTCATCATAACCTGATGTTGAAACTAGGTCTTGTGCTTGTAAGGGCAGCTCAAACACAACAGTCCCCAGTACAGTATATCTTTTTGCATTACTTGTTCTTCCTCTTCTTGCATTACGTCCTCAATGTGCAATCCAAAGCAGGGATTTCATTAGCTAGTAATTATCATTTTCGTGTCTGTCACTATACTCTGATATGTGTGTCTGCTGAAAAAAAAAAAAAAGTTGTATTATCCTGTCAAAATGGTTACAATAATTACCATGTATTATGGTTAGGTTTAGGCAAAAAAAATGCTTTGATAGGTTCAGGGCAAGATTATGGTTTGGGTTAGAGAAGAAACCAAGGTTAGCAGATATTTGTTGCTATGGATACAACAAGGCATCACTTGCAAGTACGTGAATACAGACAATACTGATTTGAAGTCTTCATGCAATGCAGACAAACGCTGCATGTGTGTTGTGTGTTCTGCAGTGTTGCTAAGCAAAAGACAAGAGAAAGCTGACCTTTGAGTTGCTTCCACTTAAAACAATCATGCTAGTTTAAACTATGTCTGACTGTAATGTATTCATAAAAGAGCTCTTTTCCGCTCTCAGTACGTCATCAGTCAGATCTGTCAGAAGTCAGTGCGCTGCGTCACCTTTTCAGTGACAACTTCATTTTATCTTGGTGCACACCAAATGAACTATGAATCAATTTTGAGAAACAGGACGAGAAAAAGTTTAGGTTTCTTATCTTGAAAATAACTGGACTTAAATGATGCAAAGAGGAAGTTGAGTTGAATAAAATGTGCCTGGTGTACGATAAGACAGCCCAGTCAGACTGTGTGTTCATGTTTAGGACTGGTTGTAATGAATAAATATCAGGTTGTGTATAACTTCATAATTATCTTGTTGCTGTGCGTTATTTTTAAATGCATTAATCACAATTATTCTTGTACACATAATAATTTTGGTAATAAGCAAACGTGTGGGTGCCATATCAGACTATTTATTTTACTTGTTAATGTGAGTACAATATTTCTGCTATTCACTTTTGTCACTTTCGTTAAACTCAGTGTACATTATATCTGTGTTTTTAACATAGGCTGTTATTGATATTGAATTGAGTAAGTTTCATATTTGGCCAGTAAAATAAATTATTTCCACACATTGGACCAACAAGAAAAGGTCCTAGTGGAAACTGGGAAAAGTGACTCAAAGATGACACATTGCAAGTCTTGTGTTTTCTATTTGTCTTTGTTCTGTGCACTAAACAACAAGTCCTTTCAAGAGCTGCTATGATGGGAAACAAGAAAAAGAGCTTTGGGGTGTATTAACGTGATGGCGGGGGCCCTGTTGGGCTATCAAATTACTAAATTCTAGATGTTTTGAAGTGATTTCAATTTTGGAATCTCCTGTCTGGAGAGTGAGGGCTGTTGAAGCTGTGCCAGAGCCTGTTTGCATGGGAGATATTGGTTCTCCATATCAATGCCATGTGTTGATCCACACATGCAGACTTCAATGCACTGTATACTGCTTCACCTGACTTCCTCCTTCCTCTTTTGGGTGTACATAATGTGCGTTTGAGAGAGAACTTGATGGTTTCTTCTCCGTTTTGTTTGTCAGTGGATGGGTTTACTGTATGTATGTTTCTGTCCTCGTGATTGTGTGATCAAAGCCTTATTGTGTACAGAGGGTGTTAAAGTGTGTAATGTGCGTGGGTGTCCTGTCCTGTTGTTTGTAGAGGTCCTTCACAGTAAACATCTGTTCAGTCTTTCTCTCCAGAGGGATAGTGAACCTTCTCAGTACCTACCGCTGTGATCCACCAGTTAATGTGCTGCCTGACAGATACACAAAAACTCATGTACAGTCTAACAAAGGCACATCGACACACACACACACACACCCACACACACACACACACACACACACACACACACACACACACACACACACACACACAC
>JAUYWH010000013.1:22087887-22116953 GCA_034779795.1 Ctenopoma multispine
AGGTGTGAGGTGAAACCAACCTGGAGGATAAATTTGTGGTCACTAGCCAACTTAACTCAGATTGATAAAGTTCTGTGTATGCAGAACGAAACGTCTCTACTTGGAAGAAAGAAGTCCAGTTGCCATGACTCAATCTTCAAACATGATAAAATAAAGTGCCTTAAGAATTTGCGTTATATATGTTGCCAGGAAACAAGTAGCTTACTGAGTCCCACATATAGCATGTGACTAAGAGCAGTTGTCCTGTGTAGTGGGAAATGGCACAATTTCTGTAGAACTGTAAAACTTACATTTTCATCTAGGAGCAAGTATGTTTCAAAGACCTTATCTCAGAGTATTAATGTCCTGACTGATGTAGAAGTCTTGCTCCTTGACACATGAAGAGTAATTTGACTCATTGCTCTAAGATTGGGACCATAGTTACAACTGCCATTAGGCTCAAAAGTCTGAAGTTTCAGTGTGTGGCAATTTGTTTGTGCTAATTTGATGAAATGCTTTACATTGTTTTAATGGTAGCATGCACTGCTGGGGAACAAGGTAAAATGCAATGGTAAAGGTCCTGCTCAAGAGGAGTCTTAGAAATTCTTCACTCTTAACTCTCACAGTCATTTTCACACTGATTGCCACTTGTCTTTTCCCTGAAGCTGTCCTTCACACCACGGGTTACTATTGGAGTTTCTGCTGCGATTCCCACTTCCTTCCTCTTGTTTCCTCCTCCTCTTGAATTTGGATGTACAGAGTCTTCTTTTAAATCTAGTAAAAAAAAAGTCAGTTAATAATGTGTCTCGCTGCCTATGGTATAAAGTAAAATAATATTCACCAATAACTGTAGACACATAATGAATAATATATTCAGATTTCACAATGCTGAGATTTACTCCTTTAATTTAGGTAAATTTAATATTTTCCTTATTTAATTTGTGCACTGCAACAGCCTCTTCCCCCCACGCACTGTACATGCAGATTTGTGTCTGCATATGTGTATCTCTAATACATATGAGAGGAAGTTAGAAGGAAAATTACACATACACTACATAATAATATTACCACAGGAACTGAAGCAATTACTGCAGAATCATTCACATAAAATAGTGTGTGAAATGATTTTCGCTGTTTGGTATGAAAGGTCGTGACTGACCTGCACAGAGCCCTAACATTAACCCTATACAAAACCATGGGGATGAATTAGAATGGAATTTATGTTAGGCCTCATCACCCAGTGTTCATGTTGTCCATGTTTCTAAAACCAACATGGCTGAAAACACCTACTGCACCCAGTTGCAGTCCGTTTGGTCATTTAATGAACTGAAGGTGAATGTTTGCGTGGAACCCCTCTGTCTTTGGTGCTTCTTTGGCACTTCAATAATAAAAACATTGACAGACACTGACAGAGTTAGTGCTGCTTGTGCGTGTTTTTTGCTGCCTTGAGTATAAATCCCACAGACACATCTATAACATACGTACATACATACTCACAGACATCACCACGGTCCAATCAATCCTAATCCTTTCACACACATATTGACTATACACAACTCCCAAAAGGATACCCGCAAACATACAAGCTTTGTAGTACGCTATTGCAACCTTAGCAAATCAAATGGACCAAACAAAGCCACAGCATGACTATCTGCCCCTGACGTGTCTACTGCCCTGTTATAGAGCAGTAGGCTAGGATGGCTTAGCCTGGAACACAGGAACACCTACGTCTTCCTGCTGCTAGGGAGACAGTGCAGCCAGATTCATTTTAGCTCCTACTGTTCTACTTTTTAATAACATAGCAAAATATTCATAAAAGAATAAATGCCTAGTGCAGTTAGAACGTAAGTTTGCAAGTAGAGCATACTACAGTACAGCTAGGTTACACAGTTAAATTTAAACCCCAGTTTTGCTTTAAAATCTATTGTTATTATTTTTATTTCTATTTGTAGCACAGTTATGTGGACGATCAAACTGAAGAAAAGCACTGACATAAAATAATGTACATTTAAATATTAGAGAGGTGGATGTGTTGATAATAAACCATATCCTGCAGCTAAACGTATCATTATTATTGCCTTTATTGTTTTTCTGTGAATAGGCCTCTGAGGGGTCCGCTGGGATCAGGCTACTGTACTTACCGCAAACAGGAAGTGAAAGATTAATCAAGCTGACCAGCAGAGGCATTCGTGCTGTGTTCACCATCTTCATGATTGAACACATTACATGCAGGTGGAGGAAACTAAATAAGTATAAAGGAATGATGACAGGAAGGAGAGAAACATCATGAAAAGTTCAAAATTAGCATTGTATTTTGAAGCTGACTATTCAAGAGTGCCATCTAGTGTTGACATGTGGAAATTCTTCAGAAATCCAGGTTTGGCCTAAGACCCTGAGTCATTAAATGTATTTATCCAGAGCAGGGAGCCCATAGAAGAAAAAGCACATAACCCCATTTTGGTGTCCCTGAATAACAGTTGAAGAGACATTGATGGAAATGTACTTTATAATATAAAGTAATTCTGAAAATTTTCTTTGCTGGTTTTTTCCCATAGTGTTATTCCATTAGCTGAAATGTGCTCTGAAAGAACCTCCTCTCTCTACATCCATCACTGATCATTATGGCATCTTAGCGTAATTGCCCTCCCCCTGTTGTGTGTGCACACTCGCCAGCCCTGAATGCCAGCAGTAATATCTCTGGGCGAGAGACAGAGAGAGAAAGAGAGAGAGAGAGAAAGAGACAGAGAGAGAGAGACATATGCATACCCAGCTCATTTCCACCACCAATCAAATTACCTGACCCAGCCGCAATACATCACTGCCAAACTGTTTATTAAACAAAAAGCCATGATTAAATTATTAATGACAGAGATTAATTAAGACTCAATGCACCACACATGCACACTGACACACACACTCACACACACAAAGCATGCACGTACCAAAGCAGGCATTCAGACATGTCCATACGTACACGTAAATCCATACACGCACGCAGGCAGGCAGGAAGTAAACACACATAAACATTGACATAAATGCCATTACTCCTTTACGCACATTTCAAGCACACAAATGTATGCACAAACACATAACACGTCACAATGTCTGCAGACGCTCCAGAAGAGACGTGGTAGAAATTTGACATACTGTATAACATTTATATGTGCAGTAAATAAGCAGTAAACCTAAATCAACAGGAAGTCAACAAACAACATTAAGAAGCCTCATTGTCAGCAAACTTTTCTTGATGTTACCGTGAGGGTTTGTTTATGGTGGTGCTTACGCTGCTGTTAATAGTTTGTTTAGGGGTGGCATCTGTTGCAGTTTGGAGGCCATGAAGAGCATGAAGAGTATATAAGTTTTCACAGTATACTCAGCTGAAGTTATAAAAATGTCAACTTGTATTTACATGTACTGATCAAGAAGGTACATTTGTACACATGACAAAAGTTTACAAGTCTGCACAGCACCACACGTCCATACCTGCAACGTCTCACACTCAAATACGTCACGTTTATTGTCATTCATCAACATGCAAATTGATATGATGGCAATTAGGTAGGGCTGAAGGCAACTGTCAATGTTAACTACAAGATTTGGAAATACCATTATTTACCTACAGTGTTGCATAGCAACTGCTATTACAGTTTTTAATGCAAGCAGAGAGAAACAATAATGATACTATGAAATATCTTCATTCAAACATATTCTTCTTCTTCTAATCTATTTCTGAAACTTCTGTTTAACTTTTGTTTGTCTATTAGGAACCCCGCGTGCTGTTAAACCCCACGTGCTGTTACCAAGACAACAGGTACTATTCCTGATTCAGCTGTCTTTACTATCCCTAAAAACATATTAAATAAAAAGGAAAATATGAATAATTAAATAAGAGAGTGCATACATCTTATACTGTAAAATATAAATGTTCCTTTATACTGTGGCTTCAGACACAAGACACGACTTGAAAAACTTGACACAGTTGGACTGTATGTCTCTTTATTCTGGTGTTCCTACCAACATTTCAGAACGAATGGGCTGCAGTGGTTGGTATCAATGGAGGTTATCTGCAGTAGAGCTGCACCAATAGAGGATTTCCAGCATGGCTACACTGGCCAGAGCACACTCATTTTATGATAAGGGAGATCTACAGCTTGAGATTGGTCCCAGGGCCGACCAGCAGACACTACCCATAAAAAATACACAGGCCATAAAACAATGTTTCTGCATGTATGTGTTAAAGGAAGAGAATACATTTGCATTTTTGTTTCTGTGTGTGTGTGTACATAAAATAACAAGCTTGAATAGGCCAAAACAATCAACCAGTATCAGCACTTTATGGTGGAGAATACTACATCACCGTGACAACAAAGGCAGTAAAGCACTGTGTGGTGCTGTAAAACATTGTGTTATTCTGCAGTGAGATGATCGTTAGCACAGCTGGTTAATTGCCGGACCACTCCCCTCCTGACACGCACACACACACACGCACACACTCATCGACCCAGCGCCCATCGCGTGTATATAGCAATGTGTGCTTGTGTGCACAAAGAGACCCACAGATACACAGAAACAAACACATACTGTACAGATTCACAAACTATTTCCCATAGGGGCAATAAAGATGTATGATGGATGAAGGGGGACGTTGTTCACTATCATTAGTCAAGAAGACAAGGCAGCATTCAGATGCTGCTTGTTGTTCCAAGACAAATTCATCACACCACAATTAGTTTGCAAGACTTCAGCTCACAGGCTTTTTATTTCTTCACTGATAAAACCCCACATCCATTGTATGCGTTGTGTTTGCCAGTATGGCCTCTGTCCCATAAAATTGATCAGAATGTTTTGCAGAAGTCTAGTCACATTAAAGAAAGGGTTGAAACATGAACCTAAAAATTATTAACTTTTGTGCAGTTCGCAAAAAAAAAAAAGTTTAGATGCACAAATTATTAATAAATATTTTCGTTATGAATTATCATAATATTTTCTATGGCTCAATTTACATGAGTTGCATTTTATGGCTCAAATAATGTGTAATGTGAAAGATATCATACCTTATTTCCTGCACACATTTTCTTGGATCACTTGCACTGCTCTTAACAATCCTGTATCCAGCTGCAGCGGTTTCCATCCAAAAAAGCCTTGATCGACTGTAAACTAGCCGCTCAGCATCAGAGAGCAATACAAAGCAGTTTTTAGTAGCTTAAGAGCCACTTATTTCACTCAGGGGTTGGTCAAGATCAAATAATTAGCGGCCATAGAAAAGGCTGAAAACATTTCAAAACAATGATTTATGAATGAACTTAGCTCTGATGTTCAAGTGAAGATACACAGTCAGAGGATATAAAAGTACATTTAGCCTATTTTACGAATATGAAATCCTGTCACTATAATATTCTAGGCTCCAAACCATTGTGACAAATAAACATTAACGCATGCATTCTCATCAAAGTAAATTTTGTCCTGGTACATCTGTGAGAAATTTACTTCCTTCTTAGGATGTAAAATAAATCACAGGAAAACAACAATCAAAAGTGCCATAAAAAGAAATTCCCCAAAAGTTATGTTGCATTGACATCTGTTGGTTGTAGATAACTGAGCTTCACCATGGCTGCACTGATGATGGAGCTCTGACTGACAAGCTTCATTAAGCTTTTAGTTTGTTTTACGCTTTTACCACATACTGTTTATTTCCTCAGTTACATTAGTTTCGGCATTACCTCTCCTTGGCCCGTGCACTCAATGATCCTTTCACTGTTGAGAAAACAGCCAACATGACGTCCAGACGCATGTAACCAAACCAAAAGACAACACAGACAAGCACATAGAAAAACAATGGAAAGTACTTCCATATGCTTCTGTGTGTGTGTGTGTGTGTGATAAAGCTAATGTGTTCACAAACAGAACGAGTGTCAAACTCATAAAAGGCATCTGTCAGATAACTTTTTACACTTTGCATGGTTTTCTCATATGAGAGAAAGGGAGGGATAGTGTAAACAGCACCAGTATCCTGTGACCTATAAGTCAGACACAGCTGCGTGTTAATAGAACTGCTGAGTGAAGAGTGTGTGTGAAGGATCATTTAAATAAAATAAAGAAAAAATCACACTACTGACGATCTTTCATCCATGAAATTCCTCTATATTCCCATCCCCTTCATCCAAGAACACATAGCCAATAAAATCAGCCATGTGTTCCCAGGACATTGTGTTCTGTACTGAAATAACTTTACATGATTAGAGATTACATAAACATACATGAAAGCTTATATTGGTTTATTTAAAATTGTTATTATTATTATTAACACTTAATCATCATATCATGTTATGTCTATTAAAATGATTGGTTCAGAAATAATGTTAGAGGAGTGTTAAATGGAATTTCCTGGAGGAACCTTCCCGAGGGATTAATAAAGTTTCTATCTATCTAAATTTGGTGAAGTGCAGATATGAGTTATATAAAACATTATAGTATCAGTTAAGTCTTAAGCAACAGGAAGAATTTTTCTCACATTAATCTCAAACCATACCATCCATACATTCTTTCTTTTCTGCTGCCCCCACGCTGTAGTATGTGTGCCCCTGCATATTCACACTTAACGTATGTATGTGCAACACAGTATATGCTTGTGTGTGTCAGCCAGTTTATGGCTAGTCAGCACTACTGCAGGCACTCAACGATAATGAGTAACGAAGGGGTATCAATAAGAGCCATGAGCGACATATCTGACAGGACAGCTTTTAATAATGGTCACCGTCAGCAAAGACAGACAGACGGAGAAAGAAAGAAAGAAAAAAAAAAACGGATGCAGCGTAAAGATGGAGCCACAGCGGCAAAGGACTGGGACAGATGAGAGGAAAGAAGAGTGTTGATAGAGACGAATGGATACAGATTAGGGAAGAGCTAAGGAGGGAGAAAAGTAACAAATAGAGACAGAGAGATGCTGGAGAGAAAAAGGTATGAATGGATCCAGGGTGATCCATCCATCTACTTGTCCATTATCACACCTACTTATCACTAGCATGGGAATCGCACTGGAGCCTAAAGCAGCACTGTTTGCTCTGGGCAGGGCAGCATAAACCCTGGATTGATCATCTAGTATGGCAGATCCAAACACTGAACCCTCCTTCTGTAAGACAGTGATACTAATTATTGCACCACTGCCACAATAAGATTTCCAGCAGTGTCATATGTTCCTGTCCTTATAGTTTATCATGTGTTTACCATATAAGAGCTGATCCTCATTCACCTTCAGTAGTGTCATTAAATAATGTCATAATGTCATTAAATTAGTAGTATGTACCACATTAACATAACAGCTGTATCTTAATCACATCTTGTTTAGAATGGAGCATCTCTCACAACAAACCTTTGCCTATGTACAGACACTAGTTACAGAGAGAACTTTAACCAACAAGTTGCTAATGGAATTATTGTTCATTAGTGACAGCTGAATCAGCCTGCCACTAGTGATGTTTGTCATTTTAATCAGTAAATAAAAATGGAGCTGCCAGCTGAATATTTTGCAGACTGCCATTTGCTAATTACAAATATTAAGGAAGTTCTATGCACTTTGCTGACTTTGGTATCTGAAGTCAGATTGGCTGGGCTGGTATTTCCAAACTGTTCACACACTCTAAAGGCCAGCTGATGCTTTCCGCCTCCACTTCTCCGGTTGGGTATCTGTGACGTAAATTCTGCAGGTCCGTGTTGGTTGGTGGGATTCGTGTCTGCATGCAGCCAAAAATATGTGTGCGATGTCTAGTATGAAGGGAAGTGTGTAGATACAGTCTGTGTCCATCTGGGGATAAGCGGAAAGCATGAAGTGGCCTTAATTTTCGTCCTCCTATATATACCACAGAATGCTGCAGTGTAGAGCTTTAGAGAATTAGAGTACAAGATTTATTGATCAGCTTTGTTTTAGCAGATACATTTGATATATATATGGATTAAATGTAGAGCTACAGACACCAGAGTTTGAATTAGCTTAGCTTAGCATCAATTGTAAGAACAGTGAAGAAACTGCTTAGTTTTGGCCAAAATGTCGACTCTAAATAATCTTAAGTGAAATGATTAAGTATACTGTATTTCCTAAAGTATCAAACTAGTTCTTTACAGTTACATTTTTCACCTTTTGACACATCATTGGTCAATGTCTTGTTGCTTGCCACCCTACAGTGCCTTGGCTGCTATAATAATTATGCAGTAAATATGGGAAGTAGAGAAACTGCTCCAATTTCCTTTATGGTTTTGTGGGAAATGACTCAGCTTTATAAAAAGCAAAAAAACCCAAAAGCAATTAAGACCTTTTGCAGTTCATCACTGAAATTGAACTGTGTGAAATCCAACCCAGTCATTATTAGCTAGTTGCTGGGCCACTGCCAGACACAAAGATATGTATATATTTTATAGATAATTGAGAAAAGCAGAATGAAAGTGAACAGACGCATTTTAATTAGGCTCGAGCTGTGTATTAAGTTATCATGTGTGCCATAATAATAAAGAACACCCATGGCCAAGCAGGGATAAAGTGTCTAATGAATGCTATGTCTATTATTACTTTAATGATTTCTAATAAGTCTGGTTGACAGAGAGACAATTCAGTTGAAAAATAATATGCAGTTGTGCGTTGGTATGTCTCTTTACTCAGTGTTTGGTTTCGTGTTTTTAATGACAGACACAAGCTCCTCAGCAGCAATTCCTTCTGGTTGACTGCAGGCCTTCTTTGGACATGAATATGCATTTTCCGCACGTTCTGTGTTTGTGTGTGGTTGTGCGAGGGTGAAAGATTGATGAAGAAAGACACAGACAGACAAACTGACAAACAGGAACACAGGCAGATAAAAGCTCCATCATATGTCTTACTTAAAATCTAAATAGCCGTGTTGGGATTGGTTAGGGCTTCACTGCTAACGAGGCACACTGCTGTGATAGATGGAGCTTTAATCCTGAAAAGGAATTGAACTACAGGCTTGGGGAACATTAGTTAAGCAGCATGACACTCTTGCCATCCATCTGTGCGTCACCATCCTCCATTTCAGCTTTTCTTTCTGTCCATTCTGCCACCTTGGTTTACCATTAGTCAGGCACCATGTCCTGCCTCAGCCATCTATCAATCTATTGTTTCCTCCCCCTCTTTCTAACCATCCACCGTTCTTTCATTTTAAAACTCTTTTTATCACACTACTATTCCTTCCCCCTGCGTTTACACCTGTAGAAGTTCATGCGATTTGCAAATCTCCCATTCAGAGTAATTTCATTTTGTACAATCATTCGTGTCCTGCCCAGAGTGATTTGTAAGGACGTTAGTGATTCCTTCACATTTCACATAAAAAAAATGCTCTTTGTACAGAACTAATGACATTTCCATCAGCTTCAGCTGCACTTTGAATTTAGCACTAATTAGAAAATGACCTTGCTAACAATACCTTTACTATGATAATTTAAGAGTGAGGGTAAGTCTTCAGCTCATCCAGCTTTCTTTAGTATCCTCCAGCTTACAGTGTTCAGCGCTCATCACCCTGTGCCTGTCACTGTTTTCTATCTTACTGTGTACTTACCTTACCTTCTTCCTCTCCTACAACATATACTCACACCAGCCATCTTTCCAGCTGGTTCGCTTACACTCTTTCATTCTCCTTTGTCCCACCCTTAGTCTTCTCTCTGCAGACTCTCTGCAGTGCCACACCCAAACAACCCTGCCTCTGTGTTACATATTCTTCCCATATATCAGTATCTTCCCTTATATCACACATTCAGCCTCCTCCAACACCCGCTGCCACAGTTTATTTATTCATTCTCTTCTTTAATGGTGTCAAGTATACTGGCTTCCTCTTTGGATCTTTTCTCAACCTATTATCTCATCTTTTCTGGTTTCTTATTTGTCTTTTCGCCCCAGTACCGCATCACGCAAACTGGCCTTGCACTGAAATAAAGTATGAGTGCTCTTTGACAATATGTTATCATCATATTGCAGGTTTAAGCCAGAATGCCTATAGTCAATCTATCTTCCTCTCTTTCTCCCTCCCCTTATCCTACCCTCTCTGGCTCCATACATCTACCTCCTTAATGTTACATATGAGCCAGCGGCGATGTAATGATTGGTTTAAACAGGTAGTCTGTATGCATAGAGGCTCACTAAACTATACTGATGGTGTGTGTGCGCACGTGTGTGTATGTGTGTGTGTGTTCAATAGTGTTTATGTCCTCTCAGGTACTTTATCAGTGTGAGATTAGTAATTATAGCTAATGGGGACACAGTGTGTGTCTGTATTTTGAATTACCTTGGCATTTGACACTGTAAATATGAAAATGAAAAGTAACTGTGTGTATGTATACATGTTTGTGTTCTGCATTATTCCATCTCGATATACTAGTATATAAATATAAATAATAACAACTTAAATGCCCCATGAAATCCTATCATTACTTCTTTAATCTGATGTATTTTATTCTGAAACAGCACGGTGGCACGAGAAATCAGACATCCTAAGTGTAAACCAGTGGGCCATTAGTTTAATGGGCAGACAGGCAGGATTGTTTCTCTTTATTGGTCAAACTCAGTAGTGCAGCACGAGTTCACCACTGAACTGAAGAAGTTCAGCGTCTTTAAAGGTACCCTGTGGAGCTTCCTTGTTATTGTTTGCATCCTGTGTTTGTCACAAAAAAAACATTATATTTATCCCTGAGGCTGTACACAAATGTGTTGAAAGCATCTTCTTCCACATGAAGCATTTGCAAAGCATCATTTTGGAATATTTTAATAGTAGAATTGTTTAAGGTCACGATTACAACAAGTAGCAGTTCTCTTCCACTCTGCATGTTGCTGGCACAATGCTTCAACCAGCTGTCAGTCGGTGTTTGCACCTCTCAGATGTCAGCAGATAAGGTTGATTATCTCATAACAATGACTGCATGTCATGATCTAGGATACTGTATATAATAAGTTATGTGAGCAGTGTGTTCTTGTGTTCAGCGTGTTAGATGTGTGAGAAATTGGCAGGTGTAAAAACCTGAGTGACTTTGAAAAGATCTTAATTGTTTTTAGTGTGAGTACCTAGGAGTTGCTAGTGGTCAAAAAACTCCACATTGTTCCTTTGAGTGAAGGAAGAAGATGCAGAAGTGTTTTACTAATACTTAAAAGAAGTTCTATCAATACATGTTCAGTTGTTAGCAGCATCGTGACCTCAGCAATCCACAAATGTTACTTCATGGTCCAGTCATGAATATGCAAATCGGAGGAGAAGTGTCAAAATACTAGTCAGAAGTATTTCTGTGGTCCTACTGATGTCTTATGTTTACATAAAAAGAGAAATTGTTTTCTTGAGGTGGAACCACTGGCTCGGTTCATTGTTTCCACTGACTGTGCTGGACACTGGACTGCATGGTGGACCTACTGTACATTCTAGTGATGAAGACTTGTTGAGTCGAGTGGAAATCTTGGATTTTTATGTGCCTGAATCATGGAGTATTTTGTAGTAGTGGAAATGAAGTTTTAAGATCTCAAATGGGACTCCTGTCCAACACAAGTTCTGTAGGACAAGTACTGTAGGACTCTAACAAGTCTAAGTCTAGCAAGTTGTCAAGATTGTGCCTGTGTGTGTGTGTGTGTGTGTGTGAGAGAGAGAGAGAGAGAGCTATTTATGACTAAATGTAAATGCTCAAGGACACAAAAACACACACTATTTATCACTGTTATTGTGTAGGCTGTGTTTAGGGGGCACTGATAGTGTGAGTAAGGAGGCAGTCACATAGGAGAAGAGAGGAAGGTATGACATGCAAGGTCAGATTGGGCACGCTGCAGTTGAGTGGCATGTGCTGTGATCATTTTGCTACCAAGACGCTCTTCACACACATAACTTATCTAATATAGTAATTTTTTCAATTAACATTTATATACTAAATATATAGCCTCTTCACAAACGCCATTTAACATGAGACTTAGATGTTTGCAAGGTAGACAAGGTTCAACAGGGATGCAGTTAAAGGTGAAGACAAAAAAAACAGGTTGGAAATAATATGTACACAAGATTATTGAGTCCTCGCAATCGCTTACCAGAAGGATCAAGTTCTAACTGACAACTGCAAAAATGTGTTTAATCAAAGTAAATAAGGTGGATGGTCATGCATAGCAGAGCTGTGCTCTGGCATGACACATCTCAAATCTGTGACTGCGTTTTTTATCAGCACATCTGTCCTTCTGCCTTCACGTGCTGCAAAAATGTGATGAACTGAAGAAGAAACACACATTATAAAACAACTGTTGAGAACAGATCATGCATTTAACCCTGCATTAACACTCTATGCTTATTTAAACACATCTATTAGTCTGGATTGTGCTTGATTAAAATAATTTGGTCACTCGTTGATTAAGTAAAGTAAGTAAAAGTTTTTTTGTTAAAACATGTGCATGCCCTTTTTTGAGTTTAATAGTGCCATTTATGATGGTAAGTAAATGTGAATGAAATGCAGCTTTTGGCAAAAATATTTTTATCCCTACCCCACCACTCCATCATAACTCAAAAACTCTGCAAATGTATTATTGTGAGGATTGCATAATAATAGCTGAATACAAAGTCCACATGTTAAGTTTCAAGAGCTCACAACAAAGTCACTCTTTAATGTCCATCACTAGATGGGAGGTTAATTCTCATCCAGTGCCTTGCTGCAGCATTTATGTTTTCTCTAAATTAGAATAAATGAACTTTAGACAGAAAGCAGTTGTTGTTCATACCGTCAGGAAAGAATTTCCAAGATTTCTACATTGGCTCCAACTCTGAATGACTGCCACCAACTGCTCACCAGCTTTATGACTTTGACCCAGCGCCATGAGATATTATGACATGCTGGCAGATGCTGGAATAGACCTGCTCTTCTTGTGCAGAATAAAGGGCACACTCTCAGTAAGAGGGGCCTAAAAAACAACTTATGCTCCACAGCATTATCCATCTTCTATTGTGCGTGTGGATTTGGTTGTGTGTCTCCAGGATTGGGAATCTCATCTGAAGCGTATGACTGAAGAGTAAAGAACACTGCGCAAAAGGACAAGCAGGAGTAAAAAAAAGCAAACAGCAAACATAGGGGTAAAATGCAACATCGATAAAATCAACTTTTACACCAGAAAACTCAGAAGACTGATGAAGAAACCAGGCTTGATTTCACAGCTGTATGCTCATTTGTGTGAACCACCACTCGACACACGCCTACACACATCTACACAGAGAGAGAGAGAGAGAGTGATTCGGAAAGAGTGAGTGAGAAAGTCGGACAAAGAAAAGACCTTTCGAATGTATCTTCATTTGGGAAACATCTTTTTGTAATGAATACATTTTTAAAAATCACAATTTCTAGCCTAATACAACATATGTGGACATTTTACTTGATATGTGATGTGTTCCATTGTATGAGCGTGCTATATAATGTGGATTGATATAAATGTAAAGTGTATCTCGCTGGGGTAGTGTTTGTCATCTGGCCCTTTTTATGCAAAAAGTAAAGAAAAGCAGAGTTCCATACACTGTAGCAAGCATTTCCAGACATGCTATATCTCTCTGCTATTCAACAGTGCCTCCTACAGGTAGGGGAAAGTACAACCTTTGGAGAAAAAGCCTGCAAATCTCTTTATTCTTTGTGAAACCAATCAACGTTCTGTAGGATCTGTTTTGTTGCTTCCAAAGACACAAAGAGTAAGAGTGGACTTGGCAACACTGTCCCATTGAAAGTGTTTAAAGGGAAGTTTCTGGATGGGGAGGTTCGTAAAGAGTGTGTATGTGTGTGTGTGTGTGTGTGTGTGTGTGCGCACATCTTGCCATTCATCTCCAGCCTCCCACAGTGGTCAGGGATCTGAGCAGCTATCGATTACCATCATTATTCATGATCAGCTGTCAGGTCATGACACACACCAAGGGAATACGGACACACAGAAGCACAAAAGAAACACATCTACACCCACACATCTTTTGTACACATCTTATATAATACATTTCCTTGCCCTGTGCCCTAATAAGACCCATCACCCATCAACTAAATGCCTAACCCCTATACTCTAAATCTAACTTTGGCCTTAAAACCATCCCTCAAACAGCTCCTTGAAATCATGAAGACCATCTAAAATGTCCTTACTACGGTGGTATTGGAATAAAATGTGTTCACACAATCACATAAAGACAGAAACACACATTCATTATTCAGTCCAGCAGCAGCATAAATCTACATGTGGATCTATAAAGCCACAGATTCAATCCATCACGAACTTATTACTTTTCTCACACACACTCACACAGAGTCCCTGGTGAGTGCTTAATACAATAACAAGTCCAAGTTTATTCCTTTCCATTTTCTACATTATTAAAACAGATTAATTCAAGCGCTGAGCATAAATTGAGCTATTCCTTGCTATATCAAGTTTAATATTCTGTCTTTGATTTAGGAATTTGCGTTGATCAAACACTGTTTTTACCGTTTCCTTCGTTACTGAGTCAGACACAGAAATACCACGTTAAAAAAAAAGAGGCAACTTGTACAGAGAAACTAAAATTATAAAAAAATAAAGATACAAAGCATCCATGTGTTGATTAACTAGATAAATACAGACAAAAGCATATGCAGGTTTAAGCATACAAAAGTGTTCATCAGGATATTCTGTGCTCTTCCCCAGTGTGTGATATTGGCTATTTCCTGTTTTGATGGTAAGTCATTTTACAGGCAGACAGAGACATAGATGGCCTGGTCACCTCTTGGCAATGGTCTGTGACTGCCATGATTGCTGTGTGGTCTTTGTTAGTTTGTCTGCATCTTTCTATTCCATTGCAATGTTCCTCACTCACACGCCATCAGTCCACTTCCCCTGTATTTTAGTTTCTACTGTTTTATCTGTTGCTCTGTCCATTGGTGCGTGAAAAGGAAAAAGGGATGCGAGTTATTTTCATAGTAATCTCATGTGGAGGCTTTTGGGTCAACAGTTACAGTGACTGTGGCAAGCAGGAAGTAAAGGGAATAAGTCTTGCCTTGTTTTCAGGGTTCAAGAAGACCCAATTGTTCATAGATGCAAAAGAGCTGTCAGTCATAAAGGTTAAGATAACGTCTTTACAGTGTGATGCTGAGAGCTGAATGAGGCACAGGGTACTTTTCATATTCTACAATTAAACGAGTCATTTAATTTGTATGGTGTGTGGTTTGATCAGCTTTTTATGCGATTAGCATCTTACTGGAAACTTAAGCAAACAGCTCTGGCACCCACGGGTACTGTAGCGATCAAATAAATGATTAACTGGGATAAGAAAATTACTAAATGCAGACAGGTACAGTAGCAGGTGAAAGAAACACACAAGTGTTTTTTGCACATCTGAATGGGACAAAGAACATATCGGTATGTAATTGGTATCTCGCTTACACACTGTGACTGTACTGTGCAGGTTGTTGGAACGTCATAGGCTGGCATCATAAAGTGAGTTAAACGTGCTTTAAAACTGTGCTTCGGATGAGGTGCAATACAATTTACATATGGCAAGATCTGATTCAACACATATACAACACATGATATTCAGTGCAATGCAGTGTAATTGCATGATGCAAAAATAATGATGCTACGCCATTTAATGAGTCTGAATAGTTATTAATCAAATAAAGTGAAGACGCTTTCACAATCTTGTGTTTTCTCTTTGTTTCAGTTTAAGGTCCACATGGAAACTAGTGGCACTGTTAGCCGGAAGTGCACGTGACAAACTTGCAATACTTCGCTCACCACTTTAACGTTTTTATTCTCTCTCCCTGCTCCCATTAATCTTGTTCCCATCTGTGCAGCTATCTCTTTTCAGCTAAAAAGAAAATTAACAAGTAGCAGGTGGACAGAGTGGCACCTTTAACTGCCATAAAGCTGCATCTTTTCTTCACTCAAGGGGTGAAACTTTCACTCAGGCAAAAATGGCACGGCAGTTATGACTGAAGGGTTGGAGTGGTTTGACCGTTAATCGGCTCCTCTTTCACATCTTGTTGTGGAGTGTTGTTGGGCAAGACCTTGATCCTCAAACTGCTCCGAGCGGTTATACGTACCAGTACCTTGCATGGTAGCTGGATGTCATGAAGTGTATGTGTATGAATGAATGAATGATCAAGAGTCTATCTGGAAAGCGCAGCCATTTGCTGTCAAGTTAAAACAATAAAACTGAGGCAAATACCAAACATTGATAAAACAAGATAAAACAAAAACAACAATAATAAAAACAATGTTATACTTTATCCTAACATAAATCGTTATCCATGTCTGCAGAATGTGTAAATAACCTTTTGTTAATACATTGATCATACCAAGTTTATAAGGTCATGATAATGTATGTTGCATTAAATTGCATATTGTGCACATCTCAAGCTGGCCAATATATAAATGATACATGAAAGACGTTAAATAGCAATGAAATAAATGTATTAAATAGTAACTTTTAGTTGGTCTATCTATCATCATGCCCTGCTAGTATGACGACCATGTGTCATCCGGAGCCAGCTTTGTTATTGATCACCAGTTGGAATGATCTGGAGATGCAGATGATGGCGCCGCCCTCATTGATTTCCAGTGACAGTTAAAAAGCATGGCATAATTCCCATTGATCATCAGTGTGTAAAACTGGTGTCATCTGCATTGATTAACAATAAAAGCATGTGGCATATCCGTGTCATAGGTCCACAGCAGTAGAGTCACACACACTGCCATTCATTATTTGAATGTGTGTGGCACACATGTGAACACACGTGCTTTAAAGGAGCAGAAGAAGAAATGCTTACTGGCTTATTGGGAATATCGTCTTTGACACACTGTGTTGAAAAGTGAGTTCATCCAGTAGTTTTTCTCGCTGGTATCTGTGTAAAATAAAGTGGAGCAGAAAAATGAGAGCTAGTTCTCACAGTAATCTCAGCACATATTACTTTAGGTCTTTTCTTAATGAAAACGGCTGGACGTTGAACCCTGGCCGCCACCAGGGGATACACGGAGAGTTTGGGAGTTTAAATGTATTGTCTCACCCTAAAAACACATACTTAAGCCTGAATAAACATATAATCATCATGTCCTTTAGCAGCCTGTAATAAACATGTCAACAGGGTTTTCACTGTTGAAAAATGACAGGAAATGCCCAATCAAAATGTCTTTTAATAAAACACACTGGATTCTGTGAAACTATTCACTGTCTGTGTTTTTCTTTTTCTAACTTCACCACTGAAATCGCTGAAACAGACAGAGAAAGGTCACTGGCACATGTGTCCTTCATTGGATGCTTCTATATTGGTTGGAGACTAAAATTAGTCCATGGAATTACTGCTTCAGGCTTCCAACAAAACAAAATTACTCCACCAGTATGATTCCCAACTTCGTAATGAGCTTCGGCTGGGACAAAGGAGACACAGAATCCGTTTTAAAAAAAAAACGCTCAGCTTCACACTTTAGTGATTAATCATTTCAGAAAAAATCAGAACAAGTTCACATGTTGGTAAACTGGAAGAGCACCTTTTTTATAAGCAAATATCTTTATGTTCAAGTTCTGGAGCAGAGCATATTTATACATACTGTATCTTTATGGTGGATATTGTGCAGTTAGCCTATAATTACGCTGGTCGGGTTAGGCCAAGCTCATCAGCGGCTGAGTCTCACCAGAAACACAAGTACAGTTGCTATGGTTACTTGCAATTTAAAGTGAAGCCGTGTGAGTGTATCTGTGAGTAGTTACAGTATTGTGGCCAGAAGTTAGCAATAGCTGAAATCAATATGATCAATATGATGCAGTAGCATTAGTAGAGAGAATTATAAAGTGTGTGACCACACACACACACACACACACACACACACACACACACACTGTCACTAGACAGTTAGTTAGTTAATTATAGCTGTGTTTAATTGCTCATGAACATATTGTTTATTTGTAAGGGGACAGTTGTGTCAGACTGGTACATGATGATGGTGTAACAACTGTTACTTTCTGTGTTCTTTCTTTCCTGTATTAGAAGGCCAGAGTATAATTTCTCTTATTTCTTTTCTGGTTTTGTTCATGTTATCATTTTCATTTCGCTCTATACTGTGTGTGCCTTTACGATTTTATTGCCTTCTTGTACTCCTCTCTCTTTGTTTCTTCCATGCATTCTTCATTCATCTCATTCTTGATGGGTGGACTTGACTTTTTGTTCCTCGCTGTCTCTCTCTCTCCCTATCTGTGTGATTTATGTGTCCACAGTGTCTTTTTCCCTCGTCACCTTGATGAGGATGCTCAACCACACACACACACATACACACACACACACACACAAATAGATGGATGAGCTGGTGATAACTAAACCTGCCAGACTTCACTGTGAATTATAATCACCTTCAATCTGTGTCTCTGAATCCCTGCCCAGTTCACATGTTCATGCATGTATGTGTCAGGAAGCTCTGCTCTGCCTCACCATGTCATGTGTGAGTATCTTTCATGGGTGTAAGTGATGGAGCAGTGAAGAGTTTGTTCCCTGAAGGGCTGTATATGAGTGTGTGTGTCAGTGTTTCTACTTATTATTCTCTCAGTGCCCTGAGGTTTGACCCGTCTTTATGTTCTGTCGAGGTTTCATGTGAGCTGGAATATAATTCTATTTCCACTGCTGCTCAAATACAGTACACACACACGCACACACACACACACACACACACACACACACACACACACACACACACGCACGCACGCACGCACGCACGCACGCGCACGCACGCACGCACACACACACACACACACACACACACACACACACACACACACACGCACACCTTTAGGGAACAGCCATCAAGGTGAGTGGTCCATCATTCACCCTCACATAAGGTATTCAACTGCACTATTTCAATGTCACATTGTCAATGGCCAAGTGTGTGTCTGTGTGTGTATTGGAATAACCGGCGGTCTAGCAGTCACTAAGGTAGCAGGGGAGAATGCAGTCAAGAAATATAAATCTTAGTGAGAAAGAGCGGGACAAAGAGGACATGGAGGGGAAAACTTCCATTTCCAAAGTTCTCAGCAGAAACAAACACGTTTGTCAAATTAAACCAAAGCCAAAATTAAACACTAATCTAAATGAGTAAAAAACCTTTTGTTATTCTAAAAAGAAGAAATGCTACTTTTAGAGACTTAACACCACAATCGTTCTCTTACCTTAACCCGAGCTCTTCTGTTGTCCAAACATAACCACACATCTGGAGTCAAATAGGACCTAAGCTTTGTACAACCACCAACCTCCTCTTTGTTACTCAGAGGTGGTAAGTACATTTACTCAAGTAATGTACTGTACTTAAATACAATAAGGTGCTTGTACTTTACTGGAGTAACATTTTACTCCATTACAGTTACTTGTACATCATCATTTACTAGTTACTTTTTTGCAGGATTGGATTCTTATAAAGATTGTTATCTATTAATTAACTTCTTGTGTATCATTTATGGGTTAACGTCTTGTCACTGTTTCTTCTCCACAGATCTGCAGGTAACAACACATTTAAGTCATAATTTTAATCTTTGAGATGTTGAGATGATGTCCCACAGTACTATCTGGACTAGATTTCTACATTTATGTAATCAAACATCATATTCAACATTATTTAAAATACACTGTTTTCTCAGAAGAGTACTTTTACTTTTGTAATTTAGCAGTTAGAGGTCATACTTTACTTCTACTTAGTGGAGTATTTTTCTGGGCAAGTATTGAAGAGAGAGGGTTTGACATGCATCAAATGTCCACAGCTGGACTCAAACCAGGGACATTGCAGTGTGTTCACCTTTGTTGTGATGGTAACAATAATAAATATGCTGTAAAAGTCATTGACTATCACTTTCACATGGGAAATAAACTGTGGTCTCCTGTGAGGAAGTCCTGTGTTTTGCTGACCCATCCAATCACCCCAACATCCTCCCTGTGTGAACTTTGCTGCTCTTTGTACTAGAGCACGCCACCTAACCTAATTACTACAGCTGCTTGGCAACCTGTGTAGTTTTTCAGGGACGACTGTGCCAATCATTACAAAATTTAAAAATAAAACTCTGCATTTTGAATGCATCTGTGAAAAACTGAATTTCAGACTGAACTTGAAATAAGCAACCTGACTCCAAACTCCACTTTCATACAAAATGGACAGTTATGTTTTGAATGACGTTTGAGTGGCCAACTGAGGACAACAGCGACAATCTGACACTGTATATACTGAACAGGTTTCAATATACAATCTACAATCTTTGAAACAATGCAGTGTACAGCAACATATTAATGAACCTCTGACAACTGTATACAGTAGACTTTATTGACATTTTGCAGGTCTAATAACCACACAATTTCATGGTCATTGGCTGAAACATGTTATTCATACTGTATGTGCAATACTGACATGTGATTCTCTACCAGTGTTTATTAAACTGTAACACAGATTTTTTAAAATATTTATTTATTTAGTATACATGTATTTGTCAGAGAACCCAACTTTACTACTAGTAGTCCTAATTAAAACTACTCTAAAACACTGCTGCTCTTAATATAAAGATGTGGTGCTCTTTGATAGAAATGTCGCTAAATTATTAAAAGATTAACCTCAAAATCCTTTAAGTTCACAGTATAATAATAATAATAAGTACAGTGTATTATCATCGAGCCAGGTGATGTGCTGGAGCTGAAATTTAAGGAGCAGCCTTGTATGAATAGGGCAATGCTGCCCCCTGCTGTGTAGAGTATGTACAACACAATCAACATCATAGTGCTTTAAATACAGGTATTAGTATTTTTAGCTACTAGTATTTTGACAAGTTATCTCTTGTCAAATTGATGATGATGAATGATCAGCATGTAAAGAAGTCACCCACTGGCTGGTAGCCCGGCCTTGTGTGACGGAGACTTTCACTGTCTTACGCTAAGACCTCTGTGGTGACAGACAGCGGCAGGATGATGCTGCAAAGCATCATAGTGGTGGTAGCAGTGTTAGAGAGTCCACCGTTGTTGAAAATCTTGTCATGAACATAGGTGATGATGGAGGGAGGTAGGTCGGATCTGTTCCTCTGGTAACAAGTGGCCGAATTGACCTGTAAAATCATTTAATACAGACTAATTGAGACAGATTTATTAGAGACTGTAATATTAAAATAAAAAACATTAAGGCTTGCGCGTCTGTATAGAGTAAGTTTTACTGAAAGCCAAGTCACCTCTGTCTCTCAGCTCAAAGGTATAAGAGAATGGGATGCCAATGAGACGAGCCCAGTCACGACTTGAACCTGAGTTTGGATCTGATGGTGACATCAGGACAGAGAGAGATAAAGAAGAAGAGCAGTTGGAATAAGACCTCATACCTCATCCATGGGGTGGTATTTGGTCTAGTCATAACTCTGTGTTGATTGCAAACCTTCCATCGAACTGTGAATGTAAAAATTAATGGGATTACATATTTTGCTAGTGTATTTTAAAGTTTATTTTGCTATAAATTAACAAATCTAAAATGGACGTGCCCCATTATACCTTTGGAATGACGTCCCTACTGAAATCAGACAGTCTAGCTCTGTCGACGTCTTTAAATCTAAATTTAAAACTTGTCTATATGCGCTAACATTTAATGAGTAGCTGTGTTCTTTTTTGTTCTCAATTATTGCTTAAGAGGTTTTTATTGTCGACTTAAACCTTACTTAAACCTGCCGACTAGATCATGTTTATTCATTATTTAGTTTGTTTATTTATATAATTTTAACCCTTTGTTTCCCTCCTCTAAGCACATAAGCACACAGGCTGTGTCCCTCTCTCTCTTCTTTCTCTCTTGCCTTCTATCCTTTATTGTCTGCTTTCTTTCCCTATCCACTGTCCACTCACCCCAACCGGTCGAGGAAGATGACCGCCCACCATGATCCTGGTTCTGGGGGTTTCTTCCGTTAAAGGGAGTTTTACCTCTCCACTGTTGCCCAGTGCTTGCTCAGAGGAGATTGATGGATTTTCTTTCTGTATGATTATTACTCTTATCTAACTGTAAAGGGCCTTGAGATGATTCTTTTGTGATTTGGAGCTATACAAACAAAACTGAATTGAACTGAATTGAAACAAACATTTGAGTTTTAAGGCACTGAAACATGAGATCGAGTATACAGGTATTGCTGCTATTGTTTCAAGTCTAGACTTGATAGTAAGCCGAATAATTTAATAGTAACTCAAAACAAACTCACCTATGAGAAGCATCTAGACCAGAGTTTATCAGCAGGAACAAACCCAGTTTCCAACATATGAGTGTCATCTTCATTTGATAGATCTCACATTGACTTCAGGTACTACTGCATCACTCCTTGTTGGATTTGCTCCTGCGACGCAAACTACGCTGTCACTTCTAGAAGCAGCAGTAGCTGTTTGCTCAGACAGATTGACCTTGGATCTCTAAATCAGTTATGTATTAACATTTATAAAGTGTTAAAAACTAATCAAATAGGTAAATGATGAGGTAGAGAAGAAAGGCTAGTCTTACCCAAGTACGCACTGTGCTCCTCTTCCTGCAAGCATGAACACAAACGTTAACTTAGTTAACAAAACCTAAACATATACAGGTAGTACATGACAGTATACACCCAGATCTAAACCACAGGTTACAGTATGTGGTGAGCATTTGTTTAGCAATGATAGAGCTGGAAGGCCATACCTCTCATTCTGCATCATCAGGGCTTGCTGCTGGATGAATGTGCCATTCATCCCAGAACTGTCCTGTGTGTGTGTGCATGTGTGAGTGTGTTGTGGTTGTTGTTGTCTCCTGTTTGGACTCACGTGGATAATGTAATTGACAGACGGCTCTCATTCAGGCCAGAGAAAGAGGGAGGGCAGTAACAAGTTAGGATGTTGCCTGGATTTTTACTTTTAGACATTTGCACATAATTTGTCAGTTTGGAAATATAAGCTTTTCTGGACGGCTCTGGGATTTTATCAAGGCGCACAGACATCCGTTGCTGAAAACTTTTGGCAAAGGCTAATGGGTGCTAAGTTTACTATCTGCTGCTGTCACTGCTATGTGAAACACAACAGAGAAGAGAAGAATGCTATTTTGCGGTGAGACAAACCTCTGACATTGTGAAAACCCTAAAGTTAAAGTTACTAAAATAAAACAAGTCTTGCTTTCAGACGTATGTCAATTTTGTCTTTTCTTTTTCTATTTTTCTCTTCAGTATGCACAAAACCACATCTTCCAGACTCCCTGAGCTGCTTTCCAGTGAGTCCAGTGACAGTGACACAGAAGAGGAGAGCCTTTTTGGTGTCCAGCCTTCAGGAAAGAACACATGGAACGAGCAGCAAAGCCAGGGGAGAACCACAGATCTGTCTGACACAACAAACGCACCCTGTGACTTTCCCGTCAGGCGAGGATCAGACAGACAGTTACAGGCTTTCATCAGCATGAGAGACCAGGCTGACAAAGCCACAGAGGTGAGAGAGAGTGATTTATTGTTGCGCATGATGCGAAGACCACAAGCAGGTATGTGACAAGATATAAACACACAGACACACACAACTTCACACTGCTTCATCTGTTCCTTAGCACAATCTTAAAATAATGAGTGAGACTTGTGAGACTGTGTCATGAAAAGTGGATGTACTGAAAGTATAAAAGGTGTAAACGAAAGCTTTATATACAACATGGAGACACCATGGTTGTGCGTAAATACACAACCATCAATGTATATATTAGAATAAGGGGATAGTGATAAAAATAAGCAGAATAAACAAATGTACATTTAATTTTTTTTTATTTTATTTATACGAGCCAAACACAGAAGCCATTCTCTCATCCAGAGTATACAGTGAATTCATATATTCATTTTACATTATTTTTGTGCATATTGGCTACTTTGTGAGTGTTTAGTTATATTAATCTGGCAAATTAACTTAACATGTAGATCAAGACAAATATTATTCATGTCGTCTCTGGAAAGACTACACTTGCACGAGTACCAGAAGGCATTACTGCAGTACTCCTCTTTATCTCTTCCACTGCAGATTTCTAACATCATTATCTAGTAAGAGGAAACACATGCACAGGTAGCTCACAAAGACGGCTTTGACTGACATCTGAAAATAAACTTGGCCTAGATTCTAAAGTAACGTAATATCACAGTAATATATATAATAATAATTTAACTTGCTGTTGCCAGAAACACGACAGTTAGCTTAAAAATGTACTTAAAATAATGTTTAAAGAGTTCCGTGGATATGTTTCAGGTTTATGTTTGACACGCATGTCTGTCTCATGTCATTATGGAGGTTTAGCTTTGTTAAAAGTTAATTTATTGAAGACAATTGTGGTCAGAGAGTTTTCACTCTGTCGGTTTGAATATTAACACGTACGCACGCAAACTTGTTTTTCTATCTTTAACCCTTACGCTGACCCTAAAACCCAAAATGCTACAGTTGTGGGGCCCAGCAAAATGTCCCCACAAACAAAAATGTCCCCACACTGTAAGGAAAATGTGTTTTTTAGACCCCACTGTGCAAATATATGATATAATAATGGAATATATAATACTAGCAAATGTAATATGAATAATATTAATATATTTTATTCACTTATGAATGAGACATTGAGCAACTGTGCTGTGTGCATCTGATTGTGTGTGTGTGTGTGTGTAGTGGGTGTTGGATAATTGTATCTTTTGTGCCATCTTTGAAGGATGATCCCACCACTACATTTATGTAATTTATGAGTCCTCCTGTATTTGTCTGCACACAGGAAACACACTGGGACAATCACTCTGAGACTCTTTTTTTCTTCCTCCATGTCAAAATTGCAGGTTACTGAAACTCCACAGAAGAAGAGCGGAGTGTTCTCAGTATCTGAACACGAGACAGACAGTGCTCATGTTAGCAGAATAGTAGGCTGCAGCACACAGTGGCCACATTGTGTTAACAAATAAATTCCTTAACAGAGATGTAGGCCAGGAGTCTGGCTGGCCATTCAAAGAAAATTTTCACTGAACCGTTCCAATCACAGTGTGAGATTGTTTTTATTATTGGGCCAAACAAATAAAATGGGTCCACTACATTAAAATGCAATTAAGCATAGATAAAAACCTAACCCAGAAAATAAAGTAGGACATGTCAGTCTGCAAACTCTCTGCTTTGTATAATTTACAGTTAAAATGAAGATTATTTGTTTCAACAAGAATATAGGCTTTAGTCATTACTATGTGGCTGATTCACTCAGGTTGTACCAAAGTACATTTATGGTTACCAGAGTATTGGTCTTGATGACGTAGGTGATTCCTGAGTTTTTGCTTCACACCAATATAAAAGCTAACTCTCTCATGCCCCTCTCATTTTGAGCTGTAATGAGTTGGGTGAACCTAATGTGCAGGACTTTGATTTATGAAATCTGCAAACTGAGTAGCGCAACTTACACGAGATGGTCAACATGCTAAACCTGCTGAACATCTGCATGTGCGGACCATGTTGTTGTAGCATGGTGACCTTGATATTTCAAGCACCAGTGTCTCATCTACAATGGCTGTGCACTCTTGTTGCGAGTAATGTGATGTGTTTGTGTGTTTACCTATAGGAGTGGGAGAAGCTGAATTATGACATACACACTTTGTGCTATGAAAGACGAGAAGTTAGGTCTCGGTGGAAGGAAATTTTGTTGCAGCTTGGTAAGAACTTTGTACAATCTAATATGCTCTCCTCTAACCTAATGTCTGTCTTGCACCTCACATTTTTCTCAGATTTTTTTCCCATCTCCCCTCATCTCTTTATCTCTGCAGGTTATCAGCGTGAGGTGGACGGCTTGCTGTATGTGAACAGACAGAGCTGGTACAGTCCAGATCAGGAGCATCTTAACAGAGCTACTGAACTGTTGCAAATGCTGCTCGACCACAGCTCGCTGTTCCCCCCTGGAACAGGACACCAGAATAGATATCTCTATGTTATGGTACACAAACACACACACGTATATTAACAGCTAAAAAACACTACTATCCAAACAAATCCTTTAATCTCATCAAACCAAACTCAACCTTGCTTATTTCATTGCTGTTACGTGCCTCTGTCTTTCTCTCAGGACCGCCTGGTGTCATTGGACAGTGCTGAGGACTTCATCAGACTGGCCAAAGAAAAATATCCCAAGAAATGAGGCTGAGAGGGAGTGACAGAAAGACAGATCTAATAGATATAATCTGGAGATTATACAATGGGAGAAATTAAAATTTGTTTGTGACTGATTTTGGTTAGGAAGTACAAAGATGTATGTTGTGTCTCCATTAGCAATCTATTTAAATGTCATCCTTTATCTCACCACAGATGTCTTAATTTGTTTGTTTGTATTTGTTGTTAACTGACAGTACTGATAATAACAAACATTTTGTTGTTTCTTTTGGTGATGTGTGTGTTATCTTACTCCAGAAGCCCAAAATATTCAGTAACTCTCATTTAAACTCTTTGCATTTGGCTCCATTTGACACTGTGATAGCAGTTTTGTCCAACAGATGGCAGCATATCGACATATTTCCTTGGATTAACAAGGTAAAAAAAATGGGGGGGGGGGCTGTATTATCTAAGATGGATGAAACTAGAGAAGTTTAAATAAATAAAATATTCTCTCCAAACAATGATGAGAAATGGTAAGGACATTTATTAACTCAACTTCAGAAGAAATGCTTTTGATTGTTTTGCTGCTTGAGATGACTGGTCCACTGAAAAAAACTTTAATAATAGTTATCAGACAGCTGGCACGACAGAACTCTCCTCTACCTGAACTGGATAGCTATTTGAGTTATGTTTGGAGACCACCTTCATGTACAGGGGCACAGTGACCTGCTGTAAGAATTAGACGGAGTCTAAATAGCCAGTCGGTTGTTGTCACATGTCCAAGTGACACATCACATTGCATTTGTGTTAAGGTTGAGAACTTCAATGTTAATTATTCAAACATTTATTTTTAGATTATCTCCATCCAATATTGTCTCCAAAGGTCAAGAATGAACATTCATATTTTTCATACAGTTGATTGTTGTGGTATGTCCTATACACATTCATGCTGTATGCACACATGCACACAGAAAAAAATGAGTTTACTCTGACCCAGATATTGTTCTCTCCAAGGCCTCTTCCCAAGTTTGGGAAACAGATGTGGAACTAAATGAGGTGAACACAGGGGGAGGGGAGCAGTATGAGGAGCAGGCCCATAGTCTGGCAGCCCTGACAGGCATTGTGCTGCTTGCACCTTTTTCTCATTATACCACTGTGTACGTGTATGTGTGTGTGTGTGTGCGTGTGTGTGTATGTGTGTGTGTGTTTTAGATCATACAATGCTGACATCATTCTTCAGATTTTCAATGAAATATCCCAAAGAGAGTGTTCTTCAAGTGTACTGAAGAACTGTCCTGTGTTTTTTGGACTAAACTATGGCTGGAGAATAATTGCGAAGTTGATTGTGAATGATGTTGGAATCCACTTAAAGTTACAGTAATAGTCTTTTTTCTAGTGTTTCTTTCAGTACATGCTCAGAAACACAGCTGGACACAGCACAAGGAACGAGCAAGTTGTGGTTAAATCAATACAGTAAAACAGAAGAATATGAAGAAAGTAGTGCAGGAAACCTTATTTAAAATGTGATTAGCTGGATTTCATTAGGAAGAACAGAAAGATGTGGAGGAGAGTACAGGCACGATGTGAATCAACTGGTCTGGGTATGAATGTGCCAGTGATATCTCTCTCCAACCAGGTCTCCTGACTCTTTCCCCTTTGTGTGTGAAGAGTAACAAGCACAGACTCGGGCCTGTGTGTTTGAGGCCTTTCACTGATATCTAACATGTCAGACAGTTTCTAATTAAGACTCATGACTCATGGAGTCAGGGCCTTGGTTTACTTGGATAAATGTCAGTGTGTGTAATAATGAACTACAGAGTAAGCGTACTGGATAAATACGTTTGTAATAAACAACGGCTATCACAGTGAGCAATACAGTTATGCTGATTTCCACTTACTGGAGACTAAATATGGTTTAAGGCTGTGTATTACATCAGCACTCAACCATTAGGTTTCGTACAAACAGGGATTTTTATCATACACCCGCTCCTGCTGTCGCAAACTGGGTTTGCACGATAATTTAGGAGTGTATACTATACACCTAGTTAATTCACACAGTTCAGTGACTCAGACATTAAGATTCACATGAAGGAAAATGACAATGGTTAAGCTGAGTCGCATCACATCGCATCACATCGCATCATTCATATACCCTTAAATAGGTTTGTTCAAATTTAACAAGGCCTTCACATGGTTAATGTTTATGGCGGCTTGATTGAATGTGTTACCCTCTTTACTTTTACTGGGACAGAGAGTTTGCACCATTTTAACCCCTGTCAGAGCCTCCACTGTTTACACCAGAGAGTAATTTATGATAAGATAGTGTTGACAGCAGTGTTACACCCATGCACACAAACATTATCAGACATACGTGCACACACACACACACACACACACACACACTCAGCACTTTGCAGTGGATGTTTAGAGAACTGAACAAATAAACCAGGGTAAGGTGTGCTGACCTCACTGACTCCTGACAGGAGGTCAGAAGTCAAGAGTCTGCTCAGGAAAGGCAGCATTATTAAGTTAAACACACCAACTGCAGTTTTAATAAAACCTGGAGGAAAAACAATATTGCAGGTATTATGCTAATCTCTACCATATTAATGGCAATACCACAAGCAGAAACACATTTAGAAGCTACAGCAGGGAATTTATGTGTATAAATGTATATAAAACTATTTAAATGTATTATAATCTGTTTTAGATTTACAGTTTCAAAGAAAATACCACACATTGTTATTAAAAACAATGTGATGAAATAACTATTTGTATGGTGTTATTGCAGTTTCATGGTCAGACTGTAATCTTCCATAGTCTTGTTGAACATGTACAAGAATAACATAACAATTAAACTTGACACCACAGTCATGGGAAGCATGTTGTTCTGGATATTATTGTCATTCTTAGTTTCTTAGTTCAGTCATATAATCATGCACACACACACACACACACACACACACACACACACACACACACACACACACACACACACACACACACACACA
>JAUYWH010000014.1:0-14098 GCA_034779795.1 Ctenopoma multispine
AGGAGCCGGGAATCGAACCACCGATCACACGATTGGCAGGCGACTGCTCTACCTCCTGAGCCACAGCCGCCCCCCAAAGCCACCAGCCACAGCCGCCGCTGTGGCTGGTGGCTGGTGAAAAGGGCAGTAGATCATGCGCATGCAGAAATGTAGAAAGTTGTGCCAGGACAGCCTTATAATAATGTATACATATACAAAATATTTGTAAAAAACCCAACAATCCCACTTGAGCAAGCACTAGGCAACAGCGGAGAGGTCAGCCCCGTTTGGGGTTAGTGGACAGAGGAGAGAGAGAGAAAGAACAGCAGTCAACAACAAGGAGCAGCAGCAATCTAGAAGTAACAAAGAGTAAAAAAAAAAAAAAGTTCTACAGATTTCATTTATGTGAAGTAGATGTTTTGGTCAAACATAAATCACAAAAAATTGTGAATCAGAAAATTTGTTAAATTCTACATTTTCTTAAATCCAACATTTTCTCTGTTTAATTAATAAAGGGTTGGTGATTAATAGCTTGGCAATAAAATGTACAAGTGTCTAATTATTAATAATACTAATTATCACAAAGGTTTTTCCACAATTGATAAAGCTAATTCTGTAGATACTTATATGCTGTGTAACGTCTTAAAGGCTACAATGAAAAGTGCCTTGAGATGATTTCTGTTTTAATTTGGCGTTATATGAATAAAACTCAATTGAGTTAAACTGAAATTTATTTATACAGAATATTTCAACCACTGAAGCAAATCTCACAAACTGATTTACAAACTGTTAAAATCATAAAAAAAATATTAAATTATATAAGACATCTTAATTTAGGGATGCGTATTTACAGTTAATCAACCTTAAATTTCAAAAGGAACAGTGCTAGTGGATTTTATTTAATTCAAAGACTTAATTATTTAAATTGTCATTTCAGCTGTTAACTTTTTATGTTCAAAACTGTTTGTAAATTAAATTGAATATATACTTGATTAAACTAAACAGCAACTGTAATAAATCTTGTTGGCGCAACTATGGCTTATTTGCTATGGCACTGACCTACAAACCCCAGTGTTGGTGTTTCAAATCTCAGTTCCCATATAATTCCTGCACAACACACTGAACCACAAACCCTTTGGGTTTTTTTTTAAATGTGGCTAAATACAAGAATTTTCCAAAAGCATTAATAAACTATAGGTCTCTCAATTATTCTTATTTTTATTTTTATACATTTCATGTTATATTGATATATATATTCACCTGAACTGTTTTAACTCTAAAATGTGCTGTGGACATGAAATAAACCAGTAATGTTTAGGAATGCACTTCCTTTCTCCTTGCCTTCCAAATAGACACTTGCACATTTTTCATTTGATCTGTTTAAATCATATTATTAATTACTCTATTTATGTTGTTTTAAAATTTTATTTGAAGAAAACACTATTGTACATGTTTGTCTAGTTAAAACATACATTAGATTTTATTCTTAACACCTTAGACCAACTTTAAAATCCACTAAAAACATTTAAAACGTCCTTGAACTATAGTTTATCAGATTACACCACATTTCTGAAGGACCCTGATTTTAAATAAATACATAAATGTTAACATTAGATGCTATACTATATTCTGTTGACAATGACTGAATTTAAACATTAATATGATGCAAGTGTACAGTTACACCAATAAAAAGTTGCTTTTACCTGCTGAGAAGTTTTTGCTTTCATTTTACATGAATTATAAATCACATGGATGAATTCAAAGGACTTTAGAGGTTTCTCAGCTTCCAAGAAACATCTTAATTTGAGTAAATATCCTTACTTCTAAACTAAACAGACATTTTTTAATTTAAATGGATGAATTTTACATTCACTTCAGGGATATTAACATGAACTGACGGATTTTTTTAGGATCCTGATCTTTATTAATAATATTTTTTTACTATGTATAAACTCATTTTCGGTAGAAACTGGTTTAATGAACTGCTTTTACTTCTATTATGAACTGGTTTAATGAGCTGTTTTCTATGTGAAGGAATGATTCGAGGAGGGTACCCGGAGGGTTGGACCTGCAGGAGGAGGAGGATCAGATCCCTCCACAGGTCACCATCACGTCCTCCTCTTCCTCCTCACTAACACTCTGCTTCCGTCTGCTCCTCCTCGCCCGGCTCGGCTCAGCTTAGGAGAGTTATACCTGGACCAGGATTCGCACACAGACCGACGACAGAACTGGGAGACCGCGAACGGGACCTGCAGGATCGGTGTTCCGGCCGCGGGCTCCCGTCATGCTGGGCACGGTGAAGATGGAAGGCCACGAAGCTCCGGACTGGAGCGGATACTACAGCGAGGAGGTCTGTCACTCTCAGCCCGCTTTACCGCTACCTTTTGCCGCTACTGTGAACGTGAAAGACCCGGGTCACCCCGGCCAGGATCAGGTCCCGATGAACAAAAAATTTACAGAAAAATTATCTTTCTGTCCCGCGAAGCTCGAGAGTCGCAGTTTACTTAATAAAAAATAAAGCTGAATAAAGTCAGACGTGATAAAACGAAGATATAATAGAAACTATAGTTTGTGAAACCACACGTTTCTAAATTAAAACAATGATTTTTACACCAGCGTGTCCTGACGTGTGGAGTCGCCAATCCACTGAGAACAAAAAGGTTATGATGCTTAACTTATAACCAAAACCTTAAATATTTACTTTTATCAAAATCACGATGTTTTATTTTATTATAAAATATTTTATTAAAACGTCGGATTCAGTTTAGATTCTAATCGGATGCGAAATCTTCACACCAAGAAAAAGAAGAATTAATAAGTACAAAATAAAAAGTAGGAGATTAATTAATGATATTAATTAGAGAATTACGAACATATTTATAACATCAGAGAGGTCAAAACGATACTCTTGCTGTTTTCATGTCAAACTCAAACAAATAAACATTTGAATAAAATGTATTTTAGTTTACTCTTTGGTGTCTCAGAAATCAAAAATCATAGTTCAACATGTGGAAGCTGTAGCGCAATAATCTGTTGTCGGTTTAGTTCTAAAATTGACAGTGTTTTAAACGGGATCATGTCTGAGCTGCTCAAAGTTACAGAAACATTTAAGATTATTGATCTGATAACATTATTTTATACGTAATTATTTGTTTTCAATATGATCTCATAATTATGTTTTTAGATAATCTCAAAAGCGATGGCAGCAAAATGCGAGGTTTTAGGGTTTTTATCACATTGGGGTTGAAGTATTTTTGTAAGTTTGTCATAAACTTTATGTAAGTTCATAATGCAATTATTCTGTCGTTAATGAAGATAATTGTGAATGTGAAACAACATGAACCCGATTTTCTTATTTACTGATTTGATTAAAAAAAACAGTTTAAAAGAGCAGCAGTAGGTGAAATTTGATTTAATATAAAATAAAATATTGTTTTAAATACTGTTTATAAAATATTATTTTAAAATAACAAAAATATTTTACTGTTTTCATTACATCACAAAATATAAACTCATCAAACAAGTGTTTCACAAAAACTAAATTGAAAAAATGTCATATTAAAATATAAATGCCGAATGACAGCTGATGTTACCAAACTTTTAATCAGTTTATTGATCAGATTGATCTATTTTCAGTTCAGCGTCAAATACACTGAAAAACACACATTATTCAATCATTAATCAACAAACTCTCTGATCCTGGGTCTGAGTTAGTGGGTTTAGAGGAACCTTTAAATAACATGATAAGAAATAATGTTAGATTTTTTTATTAAAATAAATAATCACGTTTACAATAACATATTATTTATTATATACATACATATATTTATTAATTTGATGCAAATAAAAGAGATACAATTGAAATAAGAAATTAAAGTGTTATTTTAAAATTGATAGATTTCAAGAGAAGCTTTTCAATTGTAATATAATGAATTATTATAAATCGAGCAAAAGGCATGGCTTTATGTGATTCAGTTTATTTCCTTCTTCAATGACAAATGCCCACAATGTATTTTTAGGTTAAATGTGATTTTACACATTTTAAATAATAACATTAGTTATTCTGGTGTCAAGAAAATTAAAGACTAAAACCAATAAAGAACTGAATCTGTGGTCCTGAACAAGGTTTAACGTTAGTCCTCATAAGTTGCTGTGTAGTTTGATCTTTATGAAAGATGTGTGGCCAAACATTTTTATTTTTTACTGTTTGTCCTTAATAGAACAACAACAGGAACTTAACCTCTGGTCTACAGCACAGAACAGCCTAAAACCAGCTCTTGCATTTACAGACATTACCGTAGACTCGATCCTTTAACTCATTATTGATTAATTTTATTGTGTTCACGTAACTATTAGTCTGGTTCAGTCAGGATTGAAACAGACACACAGGTCCATGTCCAACTTCAGACACAAACCTGACCAATTACATCAAGGCAAACTGGTACTGGCCTGACTGAGTTTAAACTGTTTCAGGTCCAGAACCAGAATGACAGAAAGAATGAAAGCACAGAGCAGTGTCTGGTCCTGCTCAACATTTCCTGATTTTTAAAAAATCAGGAATCACTTTCTTGCTCTGTTTTAAAATGTTGTCTGACAACTCCACAACCAGTCAGACCAGATCAAAATGGTGCTTGTCTAACTGACCTTGTCTAACTATGCCAAATGTAATTACTTTTACTGTAAATCTGGTCCAAATTTTATGATCTCTCTCTTTATCCACATGGTTGGTGGTTAGATAAGTTCTGATTTACTTGGATATAAAGTATTTTCTTATTAGGCCCATGGAGAAATAATTGAGCTTTCAATACGATTTCTAGTACTTGGAGGTTCAGTGTGTGTTTTTTTCAAGCAGACTTCAACATGGGCCCCAGACAAGATGGAGACCAAACCACTAACAAGTGGATTGTGGTTCACCTGTTCTAGCAACTGATTCACAGCCACCTTAGATTCTCGACTCACTGGGTCCAATGTTGCTCTAACTGGTTGTGGTCTTTCTGCAGGTGTACTCCCCGATGGCAGGTGGAGGGATGGGTTCTGGTCTTGGGATGAGCTCCATGTCAGGCTACATGTCCAGCAGTGGGACCACATCAGGCTCCTTTAACATGTCATACAGTGGGACTGCTCTGAGCCCTGTAGCAATGGGGGGCTCAGCTCCAGCAGCCATGTCTGGTCTGGGTGGGGGCATGACCTCTATGGGTGGGACTCTGAGTCCATCCAGTATGAGTTCAGTGTCAGCCCAGCAGGCTTCGATGGGACTAAACCCATACAGCAGCATGAGTCCCACCATGAGCCCCGGGATGGCATATGGAGGGGGCGGACTGAACCGGGCCCGTGACAACAAGGCATTCAGACGGAGCTACCCCCATGCCAAACCCCCCTACTCCTACATCTCACTCATCACGATGGCAATCCAGCAGGCACCCAGTAAAATGTTGACTCTGAGTGAGATCTACCAATGGATCATGGACCTGTTCCCTTACTACCGGCAGAACCAGCAGCGATGGCAGAACTCCATCCGGCACTCACTGTCCTTCAATGACTGCTTCGTCAAGGTGTCGCGTTCTCCGGACAAACCGGGAAAGGGTTCATACTGGACCCTACACCCAGACTCTGGAAACATGTTTGAAAACGGCTGCTACCTGCGGCGCCAGAAGAGGTTCAAGTGTGAGAAGAAGATGACAATGAAATCAGATGGAAGGAAAGAGCAAGGGGGAGGAGGAGGCGGAGAAGGTGCATCGCCTTCAGGACACCCCATCAAACCATCAGGACTCCTGGACTCGTCCCTGCCCTCCTCCAGCCAGGCTGCCTCACCTACAGGTCTGGACCTGCGGGGAGGCGTTGGTGTGGCATCAGATCTGAAGGTGTCTGGCTCACAGATCCTGTCCTCCCTGCCACTGCCCCCACATACCATGGCACATGAGTCCCAGATGCACATCAAAGGAGACCCCCACTACTCCTTTAACCACCCGTTCTCTATCAACAACTTAATGTCATCTTCAGAGCAGCAGCACAAACTGGACCTGAAGGCCTATGAAGCGCTGCAGTATTCATCCTACAATGCCGGAGGGACATCCAGCCTTGGAGGGAGGACCATGGAGCCTCTGGAGGCCTCCTACTACCAGGGGGTTTATCCCAGACCACTTCTCAACACCTCATAGTACCTGCTACACCTCCTGTTTGGACTCTCTGCATGCAGCCATCTTGGACTTCCTGTCTGACTGTGATGAAACTAAATCAGATCAACCCTGCTGCTGGTTTATTCTGGTTTCAGGTGGTTTCTGAAATCCTGCACTGTGACCAAACCAGGACACAAATGGACACATTGACTCTCAGCTGATTAAACTGATGCAGGTCTGTTTTCTCCTTTTACTCATGAGTCTCAAACCAAAAGTTTTTTAATCACATTAGGAACCAGAATCCTGTAGTTGAAGTCATCTGACTTGATGCCACCGAGTGTCCCCTCTGACCCCATGTAGAGGGGGGGAGGCCACAGGGACTGAATATGATCATTTGTGTCCAGTCTTTGACGGGATACATTGGAATCCCGAGCCCCTAGAACTATATAGGTCAATGACCCCTCCAGGATACACTAACATCGGACCTCCCATCATGACCCCCGGCCTAATCCTTGATCATGACTTGCAAGACACAACCTGAGTTCCTTCTAAAACCAGATGATTTATTTAAGCTGTTTTTCTCCAAACCTAAGGTTTGGGTTTTATTGTTAGACAACCTGAGAGTTTTCTTTTCTCACAGTTCAGATTACTGAACATTAACATAGGTCAAACACTATCTCACATCTCAAACGCATCAAATCTAACACATTGAGAAATGACAGTCCAGTACTTAACAGGTAATTCATCACCTGATTAAACTCTGGATCCGTGTCCAGAACCTGAAACAACAGCTACAGCGATTATCCTGATAAAGTGGCTAAAAGTAAAAGAGAAATTATTAAGTATTAGTTGTGTCGACATCATGGCTTCTAATAAATGTTGTTAATGTTTAAAACGGCTCGAGTTAAAACAACCACAGCCCTGAGTCGGGCCTCTGGACTCTTGAACCTGATCAATCTGTCTAACAAAGAACTGTGCAGTTTCAGGGTGGGACGTTTTTCTTGTGATGAGTCGTGCAACTGATTTACTTTCTCTCAATATTTGTTTAAGGTCATAAAACAAAAAAGATTTAACGGTAAATTAACATACGTGCAGGTGTAACAACAAGGTGCACGTGTCTAGTTCACTATCAAATGTGCATACCCCTGTGGCTTGCCCTCTCAGGCTTTGAACTGCTCAGGTTTTTTCTCCTGGTGACTCGGAGGTCAAAGTTCAGATGAGTCGATGATTAGTCTAATTTCAATCAATAAACTTATTTTATAAAAAAAATTATTATGCTTTTTTTTCTCCCACGACCTCGTCTGCCTCTGCATTGACCTCTTCAGGGGTCGCAACCCTTAGAGTGAGAACCAACCACAGATTATTTAAAGGGTCAGTTCACACAAATTACATGTGTCATCTGTCTGTGGTCAGATTTCTGATCAGTTCCCACTGTTTGAACTCTTCTTTCTCCACTGGCGTCATTTTATTTTTCTGTTTTCTGCTTTTTCTATTCTCCCTCAGGTTAGTTTGTGTCATCAAACACAGTTTTTAATTCAAAGAAACAGGACAAAAGCAGCAAAAGAAAATGTAGAATCTGTTTTAATGGACATTTGACGTGTTTCAGGTGATTATTTCACCAATTCAAAAGCAGTTTACAGTCCACCAACTCCTGAAACAAGTTTGAAGTTTTCATTTTTTATTTTATAATTAATATTTGATGCATCTGAACAGCAAACAACAGCAAATTCAGAGTTAGAACAAATTACTTTAAATTTCAACAGAAAATATTTTCCTGAAAATTCAAATCATTGCAGCAAGGAGATCAGGGAGAGGTCCTGAAAAACAAATTTAGATGCTGAGGCTGTGGGCGACCAGAACCGAACTGGGGGGACCGGGGGGGGACATGGACATCCAGAGACCGGGGGGGAAGTTTGTTGAGTTTGAATCTTTTTAAGTAAAATTTTAGTTTTACAGATTCATCAAATATTCAATGTATTAATTAATCATTAAACATTTTGATTAATCATTAAATTTAGTGATCAGTCATTAAGCTTATTGATTAATTGATTGATGTTTTGATCCTGAGGATCTTTGTTTGGTAACACTCTGTGTGAAAAAGGAGAAATCACTTCCTGTTTATTTTCTGACTGTTGATGAGAATTCACTGTTGATCACTGATTATTGATTGTTGATTACTGATTATTGATTACTCTGCATGAATGAGGTGGGAGTTCTTAATATGTTTGTTCCTTGTTGGTTTTTGACCCTAATGCATGTTCTTAACTTATTCTGTCTTTTTCAAATAAATCAAGAAAACACGAAATATTTTATTGATTTGTCGTTTATATTTGATAATGGGCTCAGTGTTACAAGTTCAATATCTAATGAGATTATTCATCTCAGTTTATTATATAAATCGTATTTATGTATTTATGTTAAACTTTCTTTCCTTTTGGTTTAGATGTTGTTTTCAAACTGATCAATGATTCATTAATGATTAATTATAAATTTAATTCACATTTTATAAAACTTGACTAGACTAAAACCGTTTAGATTCATTAGTTTATTTAATTTTTATTCATTTTCACTTGTTTCAGTTTGAAGAAATAACATTTTATTATTTAAACACGTTTATAGCTAATTTTATTTAAAAAGTTTTTATTCTTTTAGTCAATCAATAGAGAATCATTGATTTTTACTGATTTATTGATTTTTACTGACCTGATGCTCGTTTCTTTTGTTTACATGTAGTTTTTTTTTTTCTCCATCGGTTTCATTTTATTATAGTTTTTATATTTTCTTCATTTAATATATTTTCTTTTTTTCACTTAACGTATTGGTTCTTTTATCGGTATTATCTCCATTTGAGGGCAGCCGCTGGTACTGTCCCGGTTCTGTTTCGGCTGTGTCTCGGTTCTCTCTCGCAGTTTCCCGGCGCTTTCCCCCGGCTCTCCTATCCCTCCTCCTCCGGGGGAACAAGCCGAACACGGAGCGCCTCCCGCGGCCTCAAAGCGCCGCCGTGTCGCCGGATTTCGCGGGCCTTTGTGGCCGTAACCTCCGCCGCTGCTCCGTGAACCTGAACAGATTTGACTTTGATCTGAAGCTTTTTCTCACATTTTCTCCTTAGAGCCGCGAAATGTCTACAATGATCCTGTAATTATCTGCTAATTATCCGCCGACATGATCCCCGAGGCTGGAACAGCAGCCGCGGAGCCGAGAAGAGCCGAGAGGAGCCGAAACCGGCTGATGATAACCCGAATAAACTATTTTATATGAAACATAACAAGGCTAAAAGAGTTCTAGTATTTAAAACAATATAAATAAATACGTAAATATTTTTCATAACGGAAAATGTGAAAACTTGAAGCTTAAAATCTTCTATTCTGGTCTTTTCTAGTTTTTATTTGTTTAATGTAAAATAAAACTTAACTTATGATTTCCGTATTATTCCAAAAAAATCTCTTTGCTTCTAAAACTGAAATTAAAAACGTTTTTTTATATTTTATTGATGAACAAAGCAAAAAGAAACTGAATGTTACTGAATGTTATTTTATTCAGTTTTGACTTTAAAATGAAATTCTGAGCAGCTGATTCACAGTTTAACGTGTTCACACAATGACTATTATGGGATGTTGAGCTGATCTTTTTGTGTGATGCGTTCACTGACATTTGACAACATCTAACCACACGCTACTGACTCCTTGCTGTGCGTGAAATGCGTGAAATGACATTCAATTTGTCTGCGGATCAGCAGTTTTTCCTGCCGCTGACCTTCACGGTTTAACCAGGCACACTGAGGCTTTTATTCTGGATAGCCAGAGCTGTCAAAATCAAATTCTATTTATTTAAAATAGGTTCTAAATAAATATAATTAATCAGACGTGTGTGTGTTTGTGTAATTTAATGGGTTATAACCTCAGTTGTCCAGAATCCAGGTCCACTTTTTCTACTGGTTGAACCAGGATTCTCGGGGACCATGTCCGAGTCCAGTTCCCTCTGTAAAGCAAATCTTCCTCAAATTACAGTCTCTGTGCAAACAGAAACAAACCAAACGTTAATTTGATCTTGGATTAAATCACTGAAATAATGAGTCTTCACCACATCGAACAGAAAGTGTTTAAAAAACAACAAATATTCGTAAGAACATGAAAAGATAAAAGAGAAGTAAGTAGAAAACCAACAATAGCTGATGGAACAAACAATAAAAACAACAACAGACGATAATTGAAGTGAAAATGACTAGAGTAGACTCTGGTCCTGAATCTGATTATACCAGGGCAACTAAGGAGTGTTAGTGAACACTGGACCCACTGACCCCGGTGCTGAAGACACAGAAACCTGCACAGACTAGAAATGAACCAGAAATGAACCAGAACTAAGCCCAAACCCAAATCCTGCAGAAACAGACACTGAAAACAAAGTTTTTCTGTGGACAGAAAAGTGAAACCTGATCATGATCTATCTCCAGTTCGGTTTAAACCAGATCAAGAGCTAATGGTCCCAGTTAGAATGCATAGGTTATTATAAAGAAGCAGTAAAATAAATAACCCAAACATTTATTGCTTTTATTGGAATTAATTTTTGTTTCAAACTGATTTGATAAATCAAATTTGAAACGAGTGGAATCAGACATTATTTCTGATCAATAATTAATTAGTTCATCTATCAATAAACAGCAATGAACTTGCATCACAATAACTGAAAATAAACAAACCTAAAATCATCCTAAACTTACACTGAGTTTCTGTTTTATTAAATGAAAGAATTGAAAACCACACTTTGGCTCTACCACCCACTCTGCTGCTGTAATTCCAGCCATATGTTCTCAGCGGGGCCGCCCGGGGCCACTCGGGGCCTCCGGCAACAGCGATGGTGGCGGCGGCCTCCGGCATCATTTCACTAAAGCCCTCGGCCCCTTTTCTCTCCGTTCACGCCTTATGGAGGAAAATGTCGGGCACAATAGGGCGGCCCTCGGCCCCTTTCTTCCCCTCGCCTTTCATTCCCCTGAACAGGGGCCCCGGGGCCACTAATGCCTTTTGATGGGGATTGGAATTAATTATCTCCAATAACACAATTGTGCTCGACCAACGAAAAGAGCAAAGAATACCCCTCCCAGAATGAGGAAAAGAAAGAGGGGAGACCATCAAAGAGGGCGAGAGACACCGGGACATAGAGAGGAGGTGTGTGTGTGTGTTTGGGGGGGGGGGGGTGCAGCTGCTCCATTAAAATGATACGAACGAAGTTTATTAAGCTTTGTGGGGGGAGGGGTTACATGGCTCAGCCTGGAGGTTGGTGGTCCCTGGGGAGGTGATTGCAGACTCATGGTGGTGTTGGGGGGGGGTGTTCTGGTCAAAAGGATTCACTTTACATTACGTCGTCAATGCATCAGGTCAGATCACATTTTTGATCCCGTATGAATCTGTAGAATGAACGTCCTGACGTTTCCATAAGACAAGACCTGGGACCCTGGTACTGGACTCCCTGGGCCCTGATTCCTTCACTGACAGATGTCTCCAGACCATTGAAACAGTAAAAAAATATCAGAATATGTGAGAGCACTTTGCAGCTTTGCTGATTAAAATTAAAACCGGTCATTTTTTAAAAAGTATTTTAACAGGTTTAAAAAGCGATTCAGAACCAGATTCAGAATTGACAAAATACTAGATTTAGCTTTTTTTTCAGTAAATCCTGGATCAGTAATAAAGCTGTTTTTCTGTCTCTCACTGAACTAACTTATTATATATATTATATTATAGATATTTTGCACTAAAACTGATCCAGTTTCCATAAAATCTCCTTAGAAACCTTCAGCCCACCTCCTCTGACTTAGTCCTGTTGTTTCTGCTGGAAACTGAAGACTCAGTCATGTTTCTAACACGTGAACAACAGCTGCAGGTAAATTTACTGAACAAGTCTCTGATGAGTTCATCAAATCCACCTGAACCTGAGCTTCAGAGGATCAGACATAGGAGATCTGATCTTTGAGGACTGAACATGGTTTCTCACACTATTGATCTTCAATCTGATTTCTGAAAAATTTACTCTGTACTTTTTGAAACGTATTTTCAGGTTTCACACTGAAACATCTTAGATTCTGCAGTTAAATTCAGACTTTTGGATCCTCTGTATGTTTCAGTTAAACATGAATGTGTTCACATGGAAATTCAAACACCTCAACACAATTTAAATATAAAATGCATGTGGATGTGGTTCCCAGTCTCTTCCTGCTGCATCCTGGTCCTGCATTGATGAGTCTGAACAACATGGATCAGACCTGGTCTCTACCTGGATCACAGTGATAAGAGTTTTGATGCGACAAATTTATGAAATACTGCAGAATCACAGGATGGGGTGGGGTGGACAAAGTCCTGAACAAAACCACAACCTAAAGCTTCTGTTCAGTCTCTGACTTTGGTTCAGGTTTTACATCCATGTTAAAACTTCTTCTTTTTACTCTGGTGTAAAAACGAATAATTTACCTGAGAAACACCTGAAACTCTGAATCATTTCAACTGTTTCAATACAATTTATTTTTATTTGTTTTAGTCCACATCTCTGTGTTCAACCAGTTTATTTAGAATTTAATTAATTTATCTTTAAGGTGAAGGTCTGGTAGCCAACCAGTATTATGATGTATCCACAGATTAGTCTGCTGGGGGAGCTCCCACATTACACTGAGCTCCTCTCCTCCTTTTCTCTCTGTCTGTCCACCTGACATCATTGCATTTTATTAACTTTGTGTTTTCTCTCTCCCCTAGTTGTGCTTCGTCCTCTCTCTCTCTCTCCCTGTATCTTTCCTCAGGTATCCTCAACCTTGGAGCCGTAGTTGCTGGTTCAGCCAACCTGCCCAGTGTCTCATCTGCTGCTCCTTGTTGTTATACTGATCTTTATTTTCAGCTGTTCTTTTCTCTCTCTTCTGTCCACTCACCCCAACTGGTCAAGGCAGATGGCCGCCCACCCTGAGCCTGGTTCTGGAGGTTTCTTCTGTTGAAGGAAATCTTTCCTCTTCACTGTTGCTTAGTGCTGCTTAATTGTTGGGTTTTCTACATTATTCTGTATATATTTATATTATGTGTAAGGTCTTAAACCTTACACTGTAAAGTGCCTTGAGATGATTTATGTTGTGAATTGGCACTATATAAATAAAGCTGAATTGAATTGAATAGATTCTGCTGGAACGGGCAGCACGGTGGTGTCACTTCACAGCTAGAAGGACCCGGGTTCGATTCCCAGGGTCGGCCGGGAGCCTTTCTGTGTGGAGTTTGAATGTTCTCCCCGTGTCTGCGTGGGTTTCCTCCGGGTACTCCAGTTTCCTCCCACCGTCCAAAGACATGCATGTCAGGTTAATTGTTCGATCTGAAATTGTCGGTGTGTATGTGAGTGTGCATGGTTGTTTGTCTGTTTGTCTGTATGTCGGCCCTGCAATGGACTAGCGATCTGTCCGGGCTGTACCCCGCCTCTCGCCCAAAGACAGCTAGGATAGGCTCCAGCAGACCCCGCGACCCGATCTCGGATAAGCGGTAGATAATGGATGGATGGATAGATGCTGCTGGAGGGGGCACAGAACGTCTTCCTTCTGCCTCCAGCAGGACACGTTTCTCCACGGCTGCACGTTTGTTTACTGCTGTTGTCATGGATCTGTCACTTTACGGATTGGGCCCGATCACCTCCACAGGTATGTGACAGTGAAAAGTATGTTCACCGGGGTTTTTGAAGCAGAGAGCCATATAGTAAATAGACTTAACAGCCAATCACAGGACAGACAGAGATAGCAGCCAATCAGAAAGCAGGATTGCCTGTTGTTGTGGAATAAACAACCACACACTCAGCTCTCTTAGATCAGAGGGGCCAACCCCCCCAACCGAACCCCCCTCACGCTTTCCTGCAGCAGATTAACGGCTGCAGGATTAAAGCCAGGACACCCAAGTTGACCACACGTGGTCAACTGTAACCCTGGTAACAGACCCTTGGAGTGTGTGTGTGTGTGGGGGGGGGGGGGGGGGGGGGAGATTTTTTACCGT
>JAUYWH010000014.1:23925-52235 GCA_034779795.1 Ctenopoma multispine
AAACAAAAGTTGTATCCAAGATGGCCGACTTCAAAATGGCCACCATGGTCACCACCCATCTTGAGGAGTTTGCCCCCACACACTACTAATGTGCCAAAAACAGGACTTTAATATCAAAAACCATTCCTATTTTATTAAGGTGTATCCATATAAATGGCCCAACCTGTAGACATACTGATCAGGGGTACGATATCCTTGAGCAGTCTAGTTGGGATGGGGTCTAAGAGACAAGTAGATGGTTTTACTCAATTAATTATTGAAATTAACTGCATGATCTACAGGATGGAAGAATTCTAAGTAAGACTGAGACCTTAAAAACAAGTCAGGAAATGCTGGACACATTCCGTCCATGCCAGTTGCAGGAAGGATCTAATTAATTACATCTCTAATAGTTATAACTTAATTTGGAAGAAATGAATAAAGTCATCGCTGCTGAGAGATAAGGGAATACTCGGCTCAACAGAACTATGATTCTTTGTCAGCCTGGCTACAGTGCTCAAAAGAAACCTGGGATTCATCTTATTCTCCTCTATTAGAGACAAATAGTATGTAGTTCTAGCTTTATGGAGGGCTTTTTTATACACTATTAAGCCATCTTTCCAGGCTATGCAGGATTCACTTGAATACTCTAATATGGACGTGCTGTTTTTAGGTAGAACATCTTTGAGCAGTCGAGTCTGGATGGGGTCTAAGAGACACGTAGAGGATTTAAATTAACTGACTATTGAGATTAACTCTATATGATTTACAAGAAGGAAGGAGTCTAAGTAAGACTGAGGTGTAACAAACAAACCTAGAACTGTTGGACATGTGCATCAGTCCATGCCAGTTGCAGGGAGAGTCTCATCAGGAGTACATGCTTAAACAGAGCTATGACACTTTGTCAGCCTGGCTACAGTGCTGAAAAAGAAAACTGGGGTTGTTCTTATTTGCCTCTATTAATGATGAATAATATGTGGTTCTAGCTTTACAGAAGGCTTTTTTATACATCATTAAACTATGATTTAAGTAGCTTATCATATCGCTAAAGACATCAGAAGCAGAATCAGAATCATAAGGGTTTTATTGCCATATGTGCGAGAAATCACAACATTAGGAAATTGCTGCGGTACTTGGTGCAAAAAAAGGAAATAAATAAATGATAAGCCAAAAATAAGAAATAAGCACAATAAAATAATATTGATACAGGGAGGCAATAAATAGATAAACGGCTACTATATACAAGACGGTGCAGGTACTGGTCAGAGCGGATCAGTTTAGGTGCAAACACAACACAGGGTCAAATGACATTATCGCTACTTTAACAGTGGAACAACATGGCTTTATACAGTGCATAAAAGGACACTTTTTTAAACAACTCTTAATTGATTAATCAGCAATGCAGCTTTTTTTTTTTACAACACCTATTTCATATGTGCCAATTTTTTTTAAAATGCCAATAGTCACACAATGAAATAACTATAAAAAATAATAAAACTAACTACATTCGGAAAATAAACATTTGTATCACAGTTGTCTTTTTGTAATTACTTTATGGGATCAAAAAATATCGAGATATATATCGTATATCACCATTCAGCTTAAACATATAGAGATATGAGTTTTGATCCATATTGCCCAGCCATTTTATCGAGTACTCAGTGAAGCTGCAGTGTTATCAACTAGATATTACACCTGTACTGGAGTAATGTTAAGATGACTGCCCCCCTCTGTATTGGTACATGTCTCTAAATTAAAAAATAATAGGAAAATTTCCTTAAATTTGGTGACAGTATTTTCAGATAAAAATCTACTATAGTGGAATTTCTTTTGATATATTTTGATATAAAATCCAATATACAGTATTAAATTCAAAGTAAATTTAAACATCATTAAAAAATGCTCAGACAACAAAGTGTTTTGACAAAAAACTATTAAATTATCAATTTTTACTGCATAAGTCAGAACAAGATCGGGCTTCTCACAATTTCATAAGACTCTCTGAATGTTTAGATTGTATTTTTAAGATTATGTTAGAATGAGAAAATCTAAAGTAACTCATGGGCGGATCTACAGCCGGGCTGTAGAGCCTTGCCCGTAGAGCCTTGCCCCTCCAGCTGCCCCCCCAACTTTTATGTCCTTAAATTCATACTTATTTTGGCTTTTGGACAAACAAGCAATTAAAATAATTGCTTGTTAGCCTTCAAATTAAATATTAATTCACCAAAAATATATAAGTAATTGTAAATATAATCATAGGTCCCTGAAAACTTTGTTAAAGCAAACGAATAAACTAAAAGTACAGTGACTGAAGGACTGTTGATTAATTAGTTAATTTAATTTAAATTTTTCTGTATTTATTTTATATTTATTATGAGGAACCTTTTTTTCCCCATTTATACCTAAAATTGTCTTTGTCTTTTTTATAAAAGATAATATAATAAATAGTCCTTTGTCCCCCCATGTAAAATTTCCTAGATCTGTGTTTGTCATCATGCAGTACGCTCTACTTTTGATGTGTCCCCTTACCCACCCCTTTGAAACCAAGTTGACAACTTCCTTAAGTGAGAATGTGACTCACACAAACTAAAATCCTAAGTCTAAAATCAAGTTTGACCTATTGCTGGGCAGCATACTGGTTCATTTGGTATACCACTTGTAATTTTTCTGTATACTACAGTAAGCAGGAAACACTGTAAGTGCTACAGTAGCATTAAGAATGTGTAGAAAAATAAATTTTAAAAAGCTCTTTGATTACTTGTTTATTTGTATATTCTGTATTTTTCTGACAGTAGAATAAATCACAGATCTACACAAAGGCCCAAACATGCATAAAAAAGAAACTACTGTGATAAACAGTGAAACAAACAGGTCCTTCACTAAAATATCAAGACAGATTCACACGTCTGAAGTTCAACAATTTGAATTTATTTGGCTTTGCTTTTATGTGAATGAGAAGCACTACCTTTGTGTATAAAAAGTGCTATGTAAATAAAACTGGACTTGACTCAGCAGAATAACTGCTGCAGCTACTGTTGTAGGTGACAGAGGTGACACTTGTGTTGCACACTTTCATAGATCTAAGGTTTTTGATCCTAGTTAGAATATTTTGTTTTTAACGAAGCCCTAGAGGGAACATAGGAGAGAAAAACAATTTATGGGTGAAGACAAAAAAATTGGGTATGTTGGTTACCATAGATAGGACAACAATGAAGCGTATACAAATGCATTTGCTTATAAATATATACTTGAGAAAGGATCAATATTAGACCCACTGCTTTTTGCTTTTTATATAAATCATTTTTATTCCTAAACTCAGTCCAGTAGTTGACATTTTTATGCCTTTATTGCCACCCCAAACCAAGTTTTACCATATTACAGGCTGCTTTCCATGACCTGCAGACTTATAGCAGAAGCTTTGCTTTTAAATAGCAGAAGCAAAAAATGTGAGTAAAAACCACCAACACACTAAATCCTATATGTAACCTAAATGGTGATGTAGCAGATACAGCCCAACATTATAAATACTTAAGAATTGGGTTAGACACTAAAGTATCCTGCAGATTCATCTGCTTTCATTTCAATTGGAAAGAAAAGAACTACAGTCAGAGAAGAACCACACAAATACAAAATAACACCAATGCAAAAACCTCAAGAACAAAGAAAATTTAAAGATGAATGAAATGGGTGATTAATATTAGTCCAGGTGAAATAAATCGTTAGTTGCAGTTTCAATTAATCGATGAATCGGACAAAAAACAAAAAAACAAGAAAAGCGAGTAAACGTAGCCTCAATTCTAGATAAACCGTCTCGATAATTTTTTCTAATCCTTGCAGCCCTAAACTATACCACCCCTGCTTTACTACTGTTATTAACGAGCTAACGCTAACTTGTCATGTTGTCAGTGTGCGAGAGAGACAGAGTGTGTTCACTCTGCTCCACGCTCAACTAATGTTTTTTTTTTAATAATCAAATATTTTCTCGTCGCGCGACGCAACGAATCAATAACGCTTTTCTACCTAGACTGGTACTCATAGCTTTTTACACTGCTTCTCATTCACCCATTCACACGCATTCACACACCGATGGCAGCTTGACCTGACACATAGGGGATAACTTGGGGTTCAGTGTCTTGCCCAAGGACACTTCGACATATGACAGGAGAAGTCAGGAACTGAACCACCATCCAATGATTGGCAGGCAGCCACCCCCAACATGTCCCCAGACCTCTGCTCCTAGTCCCAGATCCCTGAGCCTGAAGTTCTGAAATATTGCAGTTTGCTGAAAGATGGAGAAGTAACATCTTGCAACCACAGTAGGTTGGAGGCTTCCAGGTGAAAAGGCCATAGCAGGGAAAGGCGTGATGAAAGGGGTACCTACGATGTACGACAAAGTATCAGTACCTGAGGCTTTACCGAGTGCCAAGCAAAGAGAACTAACTCTTTGAAGAGGTACACCAGAGATAAAGAAGCTAGGACAACTGACTACAAGAAAGCCTCATACAAGGATCCTGGAATGCTTATAATGCTACAACATCAAGACGGACCTTCATCAAAAACTCTGTCCAGTTGGTCTAAAATGCGGCAGCCCCCCTCATTTTCAACCAGCCGAAATTCACCCACGTCACACCTCTTCTCACCTCTCTCCACTGGCTTTCGGTAGCTGCTCGGATTGAGTTTAAATCCTTGATGCTTGCTTACAGGGCTGTTAATGGAAGTGCACCTTCCTATATAAACACGCTAACGGTAAGCTACACTCCTGCATGCTCACTCAGGTCCGCTAATGAGAGGAGACTGAAAATACCCTCCCTTCCCAGTCAAGTGTATTTTCCTTTGTTGTCCCAGGCTGGTGGAATGACTTGCCCTGTTCCATTCGACTAGGCGAGACTATCACCACCTTTAAAAACATTTGAAAACTCACTTATTTAGAAAGTATTTCAAATGATTCTCTCTCACTCTCCCATCTAATCTAGCGCTTAAAAACATCTTAGCATGTTTTCCTTCTTGACAAGTTGTATCTTATCAGGGCTCTTAGTTGGAAGTAACTCATAATTTACAGAACCCGATTTGTAATTACTTGTGTCTCCTTGTAAGTCGCTTTGGATAAAAGCAAAAGTAAAGTAAAGTAAAGTAAAAATTTAATGGGGATGTGAAAAAACTTACAGAGGCACCTTCAAACCAACTGCAGAAGTTACCATCAAGTGAGGGATTTACCAATGAGATACTCTGTCCTAACTACTGTTCTGCATAGGCCTGAACACCCTCAACCAGAACATCAACAAAACTGGCTACATTTATAGACTACAGAATGGTGCAAAAATGAGCCACCTCCCCTACACAGATGACAACTAGCTGTAAGCGAAAAGCGAACAAGACATTGATCCACACCACCAGGATTTACAGCAACGGCATCGGAATATCATTTAGACTGGAGAAATGTAGTCGGATAGGACAAAGAGAGGGAAGGTAGTCAGAATTGAAGGGATCATACTTCCAGAAGGCAACATAGCAGACATTAAGAACAGCTATACTGTAAGTACCTTGGAGTCCTGCAGGCAAATGGGAACCTTAGTCTTTACCTAAATTGCCCCAGGTGCTGTTTCCATTGTTCCTAGAACAACTGAACTGCATTAACTTTAAGCGGTCAGTTAAAAGGTCAGTTAGGGATTGGAAAACTGACACATCTGAAAGAATCTTTGGGTGAGTCATAAATCACTGCTGCCTGTACAACAGATTTTCATATTTACTATATTATAGTTCAAATTATTATTCTAATATTCATTTATTCAATGACTGTGACATTTTTCACATTTACTATTTACCCAACTACAAAACAACTTTGGCTTCAAAGATGTGATTGTACAAAACAGGACAAAACCTTTGTTCTACAGTGGGATTTCTGTTGTATTACAGACATAAAAAGTGGGCGTTTCACTATGACCACATCATGAGGCTTTAGCTGGTACTGTTACATTCATCTGACCTGTGATTTGCTCGAAGGGTCCGTAGCTCCTCCTCCAGCCGACTCCTGTCCTCCAAAGCTCCATCTCTCTCTCTCTGAAGCTTCAGCAGCTCCTCCTGATTGGACAAGACACATGTCAATCGCATTAACTTCTGAGCGCATGAAGAGAACATGTCTCATTTAGATCAGTTCAACCTGAGGGTGGACCATAAAATTATCTCCACAATTAAGAAATACATTTTCTTTATAACAATTAAAAACATTTCTTCCTGTTGTGCATCTGGACCAACTCTGCTGCCAACCATCTCTATCTATGAGCCTTGAACAACATTGTTCATGGTGCTAATGTGGATATACATGTAAAAATATATCATGATAATATTTTTGACTTTATCTTTAACCTAACCCTTGTGAAACCTGGGCCGTATGACTCAGTGTATAAAGCAGAAATATAGATTCTTGAAGCTTTGCATGGACTGGCGATCTGTCCGGGCTGTACCCCGCCTCTCGCCCGAAGACAGCTGGGATAGGCTCCAGCACCCCCCGCGACCCGAACTCGGATTCAGCGGTAGATAATGGATGGATGGATGGATGAAGCTTTGCTCCCAGACCTGTCAATCATAACTAAAATCTCTAAATTAATATAAATCTGCAGAAACAAAGTGCATCTGTAATTGTTTACTTTCTGTTTGTGGAGTTATTCACATGCACAGGTCTCCACTGGAAGAGAATCTTGATCTCAGTGAGACCGTCTGTTTAAATAAGGGATTCATTAACTAATTGGGTAATTAACTAACACGAGTGTCAACACACTTCATAATGAGGATTTGATTTGTGTATTTAGTTCCTGATTATTAAAGCAGCACATGCATTTTTAGAATAAAACAGGCGTCAGCAGGTGGATTTCTAAGTTTGATGTTGTTGTGGTCATTATGTAATGGTTTGTTTGTCTAAAGATTAATGCAGCAGCAGCAGAAGGGTGACCTCTGTTGCAGAAGATGAAAAGGTAGAGCGACACAATAAAAGAATAAAAGATAAAAAATAAACAACTAAACAAAAATGTTGATGGGTTTGGTATTAAAACTGAATTGTGAAACATGCACATTGTGAAAGTTCACATTTAATTTCTGTTGATCATCAATTTCAAAAACCCCAACCACTGGTGTTACAGAATAATCAGGTGCCAACCAGGTATAAAGCAATCAATAATAATCATTTTCTGTCATAGCTGTTACTAATATAATCACCAATGTAACAGTAATAAACACTGGTCAATTTCCACTCACCACTGCTGGCTTGTGGCTTGTATCAATCGTGCTTTTTACTGAATCCAACTCGTCTTTCACGTTCGTGATGACAAGTGAAACTTCAAGAAACCAAAGTGAGTCCAGTTGCCACTGAACAGAACCTGGTATGTTTAGTGATTTCATAGTCGCCTTTACTGAGACCATGACCAGCAAGACTGAGAACCTGCACAGACTGTGTCAACACATCTCACACCTGTTATCTATAACATTTGGGCGCCCCTTGACAAAAAAATGTTTTTCTTCTTTCTTTTCTTTTTTTTTTTATTGGAAAGTTGCAAACAGCCTATATATGATACGAAACATAAAACACAATATTTTTAGCAAATAATGTAAAGTTTCTTTTTATTTCATTATTTTAACAAAATGAAAAAGGTAAAAACCATAACTGTAACCTGTGCAAAAGTTTAGACACCCAGTTGACTGGGGTTTTCTCTCTTTGTTCTCTGCTAAACATTTTTATTTATGCAACATTAATCATACACAGCTCCAATAAGATCTGCCCACTGATTTACTTTTGTTCAGTGTAAGTACCTCTGCATTAATATATGATGAAAATGTTGTTTTATGTTCCATATCCCAGAAAAGCTGTTTTCTAATTTAATTTAAAAACACCAAAATATTTATCAAGTCGTGCTCAAACTTTTAAATCCAACAACACAAAAACCTCAACTGATTCATACTGAAACACAGTTTGGCTCCTGTGGGACCTCCTACCCACCCTGCCCCCAGTGAGCTGCAGGAATCGAACCTGCGGGTCGACAGTTACAGGACAGCGCATCTCTGTGAGTCTTCGGTCAAATTGTATGGAGGTGGACTCCAGCAGGGATTACAGACCTGATCCTGACCTCCTGCTCCTCTATGCTAATTAGAACCCTCGAGGTCTGGAGTTTAAAGTGAGGCATCAAAAGAGAAACCAAACCCACAGAGTCAATATGTGTCTTCTCCAGCCGGGCCGGAGGACTCGCTTCAAAAGATCCACACACTTATTAATCAGAATAATTTCCAAATGAGATGATCAGTGGCAGAGCAACGCCGGTCTGACCTTTACCATGAGGAGTTAAGGTCAACCAAGGAGGAGGGAGACGAGGGGGAGGATGGGGGAGGAGGTGATAAAACTAACCAACACAGACTTTTACCATGAGGACTTAAGGTCAAGCAAGCTCCTGCATCATAACCATGATCCTGGGTTACTGAGAATCTCACCACTCTCCAGTTTATCTGTTCTGATCCAAATCAGTGGATCAGTTTATACGTTTTTGGCTTCACACTGAGAAGAATCAAAAGAAACCGCAAAGCATCACTACAGCCAGGCTACAATCTTCTCATCTTTCAATGGTTAAAAAACCCTGAGGTGGCAACAGTAAAGTCAGGTGCAAATTCCTGAGAGAAAAACAGCTCTGCAGCACAGAGCACCAGCTATTGACTTCTGTGATTCTCTGCAGCTGAAACCAAGCAAAAACTGTTTCACACAGAGAAGACGAGATCCCTACAGGTCTAGAGGTCAAGGTCAGATCACATTCCCACCATAAAAAACCATTTCAGAGCACGTTTGGGACTAAGACTACATCCAGTAAGGGTCTTGGTGTAATAGTTAGGTTTTTGGTCGGAACCCCTCAATTTATGTCATTCACATGTTCACCCTTAGACCAAAGCTTCAGTGTCACTAAAACCACTTCACATTTCTTATCTGTACATTTTCAGCAGAGAGGCAACAGGCAACCCTTTCTTGTTTTAAAGATCGACTTAAATGGTCCAGTCCAATGGTTAAAAACTTTTAATCATGCAGACCCTGCGACTCCTCTTATCGCACTGTACAGCTTAATGATTCCTCTGTGTTAAGAAAAGAAAAAAAGAAACTGGTTTTAATTTTTGTGATTCAATGAAATGAGAACAAGACTCAACATAACTGTTGGTCTGTTTGGTTTCATATCACACCTTCTCTATATCATAAACTGGTCAATCAGGAGTTCAGACTGGACAAGGAAACTGATCTGACTCTGGGTTCAGCCTCTGTCCAACGTTAAAGGTTCTGGTTTAAGGTTCAGATCTACAGTTCTGGAGTTATGGCTCAAGGTATGGTATGGCTTGAGGTCTCAGCAGCTCTCTGACTGTCTGTCGGTTAATTTAACGGCAGCTGTTGGTGTTTCTTGGTGAAATTAAAAGCGTCTCCGGGCTCTAATCCCCCCAGAGCCCCCAGACTAATTAACAGACAAGATGAAGGAAAAAGATCGAGAGAAACATTAATAACTAAATTTAATTTATTTCAGTAACAGACGCAGTCAGAGCTGCAGAGAAGACTGAGAATTAAACAGCAGATTCTACTGCACAGAGACTGGTTCTACTGAGAGTCTGTTAGCAGTCTGGAAACAACTGATCATCTACGGTTAATAAGAAAATAAATATAAATGAAATAGATTCATGTATGATTCATAATGTTTATATTGAATGAATCAATGAATCTGTCAGTAAATACATTATGGCTTGAAAACCAGGAGCCAAGATCCAGATATTTATCTGGGTTTCAGATTCTGTTTTCCGTGATCCAGCAGAAAACAAAGATGATTAATAATCATCAGATTCAGAACCTGCAGCAGTTCCTCTGGTGGAGGGATTTAAACTGGTGATGTTTCTGTGAAACGGTCCTGAATAAAATAAAGATCAGTGGTGGAAAGTACACTGATTACGGACAGGTGAAGAGAATAACACTGATTATCTCTTTTGTCATATACCTTTAAGACTAGGCTTAAACTTTCCTTTGTGATAAAGTTTATAGTTAGAGATGGCTCAGGTGACTCTGAACCATTTCTCAGTTATGCTGCTATAGATTTAGTCTGCTGGGGGACCTCCCACATTATGCTGAGCTCCTCTCCTCCTTCTCTCTCTCTGTCCACTTTTATGCCGTCATTGCATATTAACTTTGTGTCTTCTTTCTCCTCTAGTTGTACTTGCTCCTTTCTCTCGCTCTCTCTCTCTCTTTCTCTCTCTCTCTGTATCTTTCTTCAGGTATCCTCGACCCTGGAGCTGTAGTTACTGGTCCTACCAACCTGCCCAGTGCCTCGTCTGTTGCTCCTTGTTGTTGTAATGATCTCTGTTGCCTGTTGTTCTTTTCTCTCACCCCTACCCATCGAGGCAGATGGGTAGTGAATTCCACTCCACTGTTGCCTATTGCTGCTCAAGTGGGACTTTTGGGTTTTCTACAAATATTCTGTGTATATATTTTGTGTAAGGTCTTAAACCTTACACTGTAAATTGTGTATTGTAAAATACACTGTAAACACTAAAAATTTAATTCAACTGTATTTATTATTATCTTATCTCCATAAAATTACTGATACTATTATTAAAGACTGAACTACATTTCATAGTTTTAATGTTATGATTCACCCAAAGGTTCTGTTGAGTGGAAACTGGACTTTTCACATCTCATTATAAAGGTTCCATCAGTTCAGACACCACACGGGGACTCAACAGGATTTAAATCCTAATCCTTGACTCACTAATCTATCAAGATATTTCTAATGTGTTGAGTTTAGGACCGTGATGGAAGTTAAAAGCAAAACATCTGCAAATACTTGTAAATGAATATTTCGTGATTAACTACATTTCTTAATCATTAACAGATAAGTAAATTACTAACAAATAATTTGTCATGAATTGCTTTGTTTAATGATTTGATGCGTTTACAATCCACAAAGGAACTAGGATCTAAGGAATAACATCTACACATATGATACTGGTGTAAAGAAGCTCTGTGTCTGCTCTCCAGGCCTGCAGAAGAACTGCAGGCTGAGCAAGTAATGAACATTTACCACCCGTTTTAATTATGTGCACAGCTAAATAATTTCCATCGTCCTAACCAAAAATGTAAACTGTTTGTTATGTACCAACATTTAGCACAGCAACTGAAAGAAGCTGAAGTGACTGAGGTAGAAACATTCCTGCGGTCAGGTAACGGACAGGTGTCAGTGTGTGATCGGTTCTGATAAGGTGATTTTTGTTGGAACTAATGAATTGTTCCTCAGTTTCCCTCCAAACCAAAAACCTAATTCTCTCACAGATTCTGTTTGAATAACAAGTTGTTGGCAAACAAACGCTGCAGCGTCTCCATGGCAGGTTGCCATGACGACATACATCCCATCATCACCATTCACCGCAGAGACCCATGTGTGCTTGTGTGTGTGTGTGTATGTGTGTGTTCACCTTTGTGGTCCGTTGCTCCCGCTCCTGAACCAGATCCTGTTCCAGACGTTTACACTGCAGAGAAACACGATCAAGATTGTTGATCTGCAGGTTGTCATGTGAGTAATCATTTGTTCACATAATGACACTGATGAGATGACAGAGGAAACAGCTGACATCAGCAGTGGGACCCTGTTGAAGTCTACTGGACATAAGTGAAACTGGTCTGAGTTTCTGATTTTAAAGCAGGTTCTGTCAGTTTGTCCCAGTGTCTGTTCTCTGCACTGTAACTGGTCACAACCTCAGTTCCACTTCTCCCACACATGCCGAACACAGATGAGCTCACCTGGTACTGTTTGTGGTTTAGGTTTAATCCATGGAGGGAAACGAATGATTTAAAGCTGGTGCTGAATAAACTGTGTTTTGGTTGATTGACTCGGGAGAGAGAACTCCAACAGTCTGAGGCACAAACTGAAGAAAATATTAGAAATGTTGCTGTGGTGGCAGAAACAGAATAATAATGAGATCCTCTCCTGGTAGATACTGAAACTGAATCTGAAACTTAAACCGACCTTATGTTGTAAGAACAGCTGAGTCACTAATCTGACACCTGATTATTCACACTGAACTAAATACTGAAGGTTTTGGTTCTGGTCAGTTATAAGTGATAACAACTTGTGCTTGTCCACAGTTTAAATATAATTTACAGAAAAACAGAGTTAAAGTTTCTGTAAAGATTCTCTGTCATTCAGGTCATGGATATCCCAAAAAAGGTTATTCAGTGGCAACTGGACTTTTAGTTCATGAAGATGTTTCACCTTCCATTCCAGAGCGCTTTCTCAAGTTTGACTGACTGCTAGGAGTAGCAGGTTTATAAACCCAGTGGAGTCCTCAAGTCGTTGGTCACCTTGATGGTCACCTGTGGGTTGTTGTTCCCTCTGGTTTTCAAGTACACTACCAGTCAAATGTTTTAGAACACCCCATTTTTTCCAATTATTTATTGCAATTCAAGTTGTTCAAGTCCAGTGAATAGCTTAAAATGGTAAAAGCGGACGTACTGGTGAACTGCCAGAGGTAAAAAAACAAAAAAAAGATAAGGTTACCCAAAACTAAAAAAAAATGTACATCACTGGCCGCTCCCAGTACGTCCGCCTGCAGAACTGTGTGTCTGAAACTGTGGTCTGCAGTACAGGTGCTCCACGGGGGACGGTTCTGTCCCCATTCATTTTCGCCCTGTACACCTCAGACTTCAGGTGCAATTCAGACTCCTGCCCCCTTCAGAAGTTCTCTGACGATTCTGCGGTTGTAGGATGTATTCAGGGTGGAGACATCATAGAGTACCAGGGAGTGGTGAACAACTTTGTGGACTGGTGTAAGCTCAACCATGTCCAGCTCAACATCAGTAAAACAAAGGAGCTGGTGGTGGACTTCAGGAAATCTGGGGGTCCTGTCACTCCTCTCTCTATACAGAAGGAGGAGGTGGAGGTTGTGTCTGAGTACAAATACTCGGGAGTGTACTTGGACAATAAACTCGACTGGACTACACTTTCTTAGAAGGCACAGGTCCTTAACCTTTGCAGCACCATGCTGCGGATGTTTTAGGAGTCTGTGATGTCCAGTCTCATTTTCTTTGTTATGGTCTGCTAGGAGGTGGCAGACACTAACAGACTGAACAAATTAATCAGGAGGGCTGGTTCTTGGTGTGGAGCTGGACCCTCAACATGTTGTAGCTGAGAGGAGGATGATGACCAAACGTCTCTCAGTCCTGGACAATCCCTCCCACCCACTACACAGTGTCAGCTGGACAGAGGAGCACGTTCAGCCAGAGATTGATTAACATCAGGTGCTCCACAGAGATACAGGAGATCATTTCTGCCTGTGGATGTCAATCTGTACAACTCCTCTCCTTTCTGTAAATGTGAGGGGGGAGTACTACCATTATTATCATATCTTTTAACAAGATGACTATTTATTCACCATTTATCAAGGGACATCATTTTGTTGTCATTTCCACTACATTACAGACATTACTTAAAATTACCTATTTCTATATTGTATATTTTAGTATTTGTGTTGGTGTTAAAGCATTCTGGTTATAGATCTTCCTTCTTTCCTCTTGAACTGAAAGCTGCTGTGACATGGCAAATAATTTCCCTTTGAGATTAAAAAGTTTTCTGAATCTTGAAAACATTTCAGAATTATACAAAAGGCCTTTTTCAGGGAACACAAATGGGGTAACAATTTAAAGCTGTTCTGCAGCAATGGAGGGTTGATCAATCCTTGAAAGCTGGTGCTATTAATTCCCACAAGTATTCTTTTCAGGTTTACTTAAAACCCCGTCCGTCTGCATAAAAGCAGTAAAAAAATTGGGACGTTCTAAAACTTTTGACCGGTAGTGTATACAAACTGGATTCAAGATGAATGTTTCATTATTTTTCCATTAATTTAGCTCAGTTAAGAGTTGAATCATAGTAACATATTACTATAATACTTTATATAATATATACTACCGGTATTTCACTGTGACCACCTGAGCCAGGGTGTGATCAACTGTGAAACCGCCTGGGTACAGTTGAAAGAACTGCATTGTAAGTGGGTGATAGATTATGCCTAAGGCCACCTCCTCTGTTTAACGAGGGTCTTTCAATCTTGCAGTAAACTGCTTCTCTCACACCCCGTTTGAACCAGTAAAGCTCACGGTCTAAGATCTTGAGACTGAAAGTTCCAACAGAAAGTAAATCCAGTTTAGACTGTTTTCTGGACCTGCTGCCAGTCTAACCTCAGTCTGCCTGTGGGAATCAAACCGCCAACCCTCTGGTGTGGGTGTGTGTGTGTGCTTGGGGGAAGAGGGGGAAGGGGGGGTGGCTGTAATAAATTCTTATTAACCTCAATAAAAAGCAGAAACCTGCAGCTGTTCTATGAGGTGGGGTGGGAAGAGTGGGGGGTGAGGTAAAGAATAACTGGGAACCCCCCCTCCCCATTTCTAATATTTCCCAGCAGTCCCGGTGGTGGCGGGAGATAATCCCTGAGAGATGAGGAGTGGGAGTGAGGGATGGGTGAGCGGTGGGGGGGGATCCTCCAGCGTGGAGTGTCTCTTCTTCTTCTTCTCCTGCGAGGATTACGGCGGCATTTGAAACATATTTCAGTGCAACAGCAGAGCGGGGGGGGATTAAGGTGGAGGGGTAGTGTTAGCGTGGGGGAGGCGAGTGTTAAAAGATGCCGCTGTAATATTGGGGAGAAGTGGGGGTCAGTGATGGTAAGCTGGGTGACACCGAACTGATACCAGTACAGTGCTGAGATGTGTGGGGTTAATGGTGGTGGTGGGGGCAGGGTGGGGGATTCTGCTACATTTCCTACAGCTTATACTAAAACTACTAGTACTGCATTCTTGGTACATGTACTGCAAAAAAACAAAGTACTACATTACAAAGTATGGCAACACCAGTTCAAAGTATTACATCAGTTCCCATATGCTTGTACAAGAATCGAAACTACAGGGTACTATATCAATACCTACAGTGTTGCTTCAAGAACTACTACAACTACTCAAGGTTTGTTTCTTACTGCACATTTGCTTCATCTCTTTAAGTAATAATACACTGAAAATATTACTTTCATCTGAGTATGAAACATAAGTACTGATCAATCTCTACTAGATCGCCATTAGTACAGCAGTTAAAAGTACTATTTATCTTCATAGGTATCATATCATCAGTACAAGTACTACTTCACATACACCTAGTACTTCATCTACACGTCCCCTTAAAATACAGCATCTGCACTTCAGATTTACTAGTATTACTTCATCTCCTGGTACTAAAAGCTGTACTTTGTACTGTCTTATTTCGTTTTCCTCAGTTCTCTGTTGCCATGGTCACTGGTTGTGCTACTGCATGCCCGTTACCATGACAACGGTACCCTGTCCATCACAGTTTGAGATTTTTTCCTGAAAACATCTGTGATGTCAGAAGGAGGTGGAGCTTCTGAACCCACCACCTGCCGCACAGCATGCTGAGAGCCCCCCCACTCTCACTTCACTCCGTGATGCTCCCCCTTCTGTCATCCCTCCATCAGTCAGATCTCATCTCTTTTATTTCCACTCGTTTCTCACTTTGTCGCCCACCACCAGCCCCTGATCCCCTCTCCCCCTCCCTCCCCCCCGGTCCTCCCACAGAGAGCGGGATATGAATCCAGAAGAATTGTGGGTAATAAATCCAGCACTCTGCAGGTTTTTGGTAATAAACTCTGTGAACTGAACTCAGATAATAATCAGCCTGCAGAGAAGATGGGGGGCGGGGTGAGGGGTGGGGGTAGTCTTCTGACTCAGACTTTAAACTTTTGTCAGCCTCTGAAACTTCTTCACTTATTGGTTATTTATTGATCAGTTTTAAACATGTTATTAAATTAAATTAAATACATAATAAACTCCCTGATGAAGATCAAAAGCTCAGAAACAGCTACTTCATGGATCTGTTTTTTTATATTTTTATACTGTTTTAACATTCGATTTATGTTCTATGAAGTTTAATTTCATTTAAATTTCCTTTATTATCTCATTTCATAAATGATCAGACGCATTAATAAAAAATGTGCAGCGTGAAGTCTGATCTATCGTCACTTCATCTAGTCTCCTGCTAGCTCAACTCGTTTTGTTCAGATTCATCACAACCTTTAAATACACGTTCCTTCATGGGACTGAACCTGAAGCACAATGTGAGTCCAGCCAGAGACTTTTACTGAAAGTTATTCTCCATTTATCCTTCCTCACATTCCTTCAGGAAATGTCCCCACATGCTGCAGAAATGTCCTCACAGTGATGGTATGGAACTGAAATGTGTCCACAGCACCACAGACATCCATGAACACACACTCAGGTGTGAGCAGACAGGTGTATAAACAGCGGGGGTTCAGCAAACATCAGCTTTGTCAGCTCGACTGAATCTCGGTGTCAATATTTGTCTCACCAACGCTTTGTTTTCACACCATTCAAAATATTCATGTTCAGATTGAAAGTGCAAATATTAGAGGTTTGGGCTGCCGGGGCCGCCATAACCCGGCCCCCAAGCTGAGCACGACGCCGCACCACCTGGGTTAAACAGCCGACTTAGAGACGATGATACCTGCAGACAGAATGAACTCTAAGGTTCAGTCACACTGACATGAGGACGACAGTGACAACACAACATGGTGTCAGACAAGAAATAAGTGCCGATGATCATCAGACTGTTCAGATGTGAGGAGCTACAGAGGAAACCTCTCTGGATTTGTTCACAGCTAAGTTGCACAGAAACGGTACTATGATAATGTGTTAGTGACAGGGGGATGGGGAGGCTGGTGTGGGAATGAATCAAGTTGAATAAGAAAAGAACTAAAAGCTATCAGCAGAATTTATATATAGCAGTCTCCTCGCAGCAACAAAGTTCTGAGGTGAGAAAATATATTCCTAAATTTACAAAGACACTGATTTGTGCTGTAATGCTAAGGTTCCAAACATAAATTCAACACATTGGCACGATTGTCTGCAGCCACCAGGTAACAATGGGCACAGCGTGCGCTCACCTTGGTGACCGACCCGTCTCTCTCCTTCATGACGGCCTTCATCTCCTGAGCAGTGATGTGATTTTGCCGTTGCCGTGCCAAGCACACGCGCTGAACTAGGGCCGACCCGAACTGTTCAATTTCCTGAACAGATTCAGCAATGCAAACACGCTGAAGTAGCTCATCCACATCCTGCAAACAAAACACAGACAGTAAACTAATCAAATTATCACTACGTCAAACAACAGTAACCTCAGAAACTGCAAACTAAACCCTAACTATTAGAACATGCTCAGCGTGAAGGTATTTACCTGGTCAGAGTTGTTCAGTTTCAGATCCTCCATCCTGGTAACATAAGAATTTAAACACAGTTTACTGTTTTATATTTGAAACAAAAGCTAGCTGAACTAACAAACCAGACTGTTAAAAGGGTCATTTATGTTTTACATGGTATATAGGCTACATAGACAATTGGAAAACGTTTTGGAGGAAACCTGGGCTGATTAGAAGAGACGGCATCCATCCCACTTTGGATGGTGCAGCTCTTATTTCTAGAAATATGGCCGAGTTTATTAGACCTCCTAAACCCTGATATCCCGGAGTGGAGCCCAGGACGCAGAGTTGCAGTCTTACACGTTTCTCTGCAGCTTCCTTACAACCATCACCCCCCCATAGAGACTGTGTCTGCCCCCCGTCCACCTAAATTATATAATTTAAAAATTAATACTAGAGGAGTGAATGATAAGAACTTAATAAAAATAAAAACTACTCTTACAGTACAAAATAAAAACAGAACAATTAAATGTGGGATTAAAGGAACATCGCCACACACAAGTTAGGTATGTTCCCTGAGTTTCACAGGGTTCTGTGCTTGGACCAATTCTTACATACATACTTACTTAATACATGGCTCCGCTAGGCAATATTATAAGGAAACATTTCCATTGCTACGCAGATGACACCCAACCTTATTTATCTATGAAACTAGATGAAACTAATCAATTAGTCAAACTTCAGCTGTCCAATAAAAATTTCCCAAGAGGATGAATAATGTCATTATCATTGTTATTACACGCCATAGTATTGGCCTCAAGTACTAATGTAAGGATTTATCAGATTTATCTTTGACCAAGATATCTCCTACTAAACAACAACCTGTGATTAATGTATCAGAGGTCTGCAGGTGTGCCGACACAATCCCAAGGATGAAAGCCATAAAGAAAGGTCTTACAGAAGTAATTTTGATGTTGATGTTGCATGTCAATATGGAAAGGCTTGTGAAACCATTTTCAAACAATTTGGAGTTCAACGTTATACAGTGAGAACAATTATTCACAAGTAGAAAACTTTTAAGATAGTTGCCAGTCTTCCCAGGTGTGAACATCCCTGCACATTAAGCCCACAGTCAGACTTTGCAATGCTCAGAAATACAAAAAACCCCACAAGACCTACATCTTAGACGATACAGGCCTCACTGAGAATGTTAAATAATTCATGACCCCAAAATTAACGAAGCAGAACAAGTACGCTTTGTTTGGAAAGGATGTCAGGAGAAAGTCTCTTCTATCTAAAAAGAACATAAAAGCATGGCTGAGGACCAAGAAACTTAATCTGAACAAATCACAGGACATCTGAAACAATGTCCTGTGGAGAGATGAGACCAAAGTGGATTTGTTTGGCCTTAATGCCCAGCACTATGTTTGATGCTGGGCATCCAACCAACAAGCAGGGCGGTGAAAGGGGGGTGATATGGGTTTATTTTGCAGCCACAGGACCAGGGCACCTTGCAGTCACTGAGTCGACCATGAACTCCTCTCTGTACTACTACGATTGCATGATTTTTATTCAGTTTTCACACACAAAACAATTAAAAGAGGGTTACTAACTTTGGAAAACAACTGTAATTATGTTGTTATATTTTGTAAGATCTTAAGTCTTATTGTAAAGGGCCTTCATACGAGTTTGAGTACGCTAGGTAGATAAAGATTAAACTGTAATGATAAAACGTTGATAAAGGACAACATTTTGTGACAAATGTTTTCTGATCTTTAATTTTCTTTTACACTAACTTCACATTTACAATTGCTTAAATATATTTTACTGTGATTTTCCTGTGATAGGTGTATGTAACATAAATGTTAGATTTTATTGATTGGTGTGGGAGGCGGGTATGTGTGGAGTAGGTTAATACAAACTTTCGAACATAAGATTAAAGTGGTGACCAGCTGATTTTATGTTGCCCTGCTCAAATGCCTCCCCATACCACCCTCACTGGTCCTGCCGCTGACCAAATTAAAGCTGGACCTCTGCAGCAACCATTAGATGACCTGAGTGTCGCCGCTGCAGCAGCTGTGCAGTAATTTTGTCCTGTGCTCCCTGAAGTCCACCTGAAACTCTCCATCACTGTAAACTCATTGTAAAGCCATGAGGGCGTGGGCTGAGCGGACGCCTCTCTAGGACTTCATTTCTCTGACAGCCGTCCTGATGCTGGACGTGCAGCTGGTAACTAGCTGATCTCTGCCTCTCCTCCTGGGAAGCTCTTTTCATTTAGCCTGCTGCTGTTTTGCTGTAATAAACTGTAATAAGGTGGCCGAGGCAACTGCGCTCTGCAGGGAACAGCAGGTAATGAAAGACCAGCCGCCTCCAATAAAGCTCCTCTAACACCCTGCTTACAGCCTATCCAGGCCGGCTCAGCTCGGCTCGGCTCGGCTCGCTCCACAGCCATCATTAACGCTCCCACTCACACCTCAGCTCAACAAAAACGCTGCCGCTGCCGCTGGCAGCAGCCATTAGTGGGATCAAATGATCCGAGAAAGAAGAAAATCTTCATTCATCAAGTTTCATAGTGAATATTTTAAATCTGCACAAGAAACTTCACAATAAACGTAGAGACAAGGGTGACATCCTCAAGGTTCTACACAGAAATGTTTTAAACATGAAGCACAAAGTAACTAAAAGTAAACTAAAATAACATTTTTAATTAAAACTAGGAGCAAAAACCACCATGATCTACAATATCATTCCATCCTGAAGCATTAACCTTCAGGAAGCTGGCAAAAACATACAATAACATCTGTGGACACAGTTCAGGCCTGAGTTCGAAGTCCTGTTGTTGGCTTAGAAAATTAGCCCCTTTGGTTTAGGTCCAGGAAAGATGATGTTTTGAACACCGGAACCCAGATAGCTTTAGGTCACCATGTGGGTATTTTAAAGAAAAGCAAACTTAGAGCTAAATGTGTTTTTTTATTTCCTCTTCAATCCAAAATCGACTGCAGATTAATCTGAAAATAAATTGATTATCATTTCATCATTTGTTTTTAAAAAATCATTTGTTTCTAAAAAGGGAAAATATGTATTTTCTTGATTTTCTGTCTCAGTAGGTGAATATTCAGTGAAACAAAAGGGTATGATGACATGACATGAAGATTTCACTGTGGAGTCTGATAACGTGATTATCTGGACATGTTTAATATTAAAGAATTGATTGATTGGAAATAAAACAGGCCAACTGACATTCTGGAGTTGCAGCTGTCTTTGGGAACAAGTGCTTTAGAGATGGTAAATTTTTTTTTTTGTTTCGTTTTTAACAGATTAAATGGTTTGTTAAAAAATACATAAAGTATAAAAAAATAATAAAAAGAAAGAAAATACTGATTTGGTCCTGGAGCTTTACTTTCAATTATGAAAAATCTGATCTCTCCTGCTGTCACAGATGTTTCATGGATGAATCGATCAGTCGAATCATCGACTGAAGAATCAACAGATTCAGCGATGACATGTTTGTTTCATGTGATGTAGCAGCAGCTTCACATTATTCAGACACGCACACACTTCAGCTAAAACACACAAAAGACACAGATTTACTGAGAAGTTACAGGCCGAACTACCCATTAGGAAAACACACAACACACACCAACACACAGTCTCAGCCCCGACAGATGGAACATGCTCCTCCATATTCTGTCCCTCATAAAAAGGATTGTGGCCTCCAATATCAATTACCCTCTCATCCTGGGGGGGAGGAAAGGGAGGAGCAGGGGGTGATAGAGTAATGGAGAAAGAAAGGAGCAGAGGGAGGGGGGAGAGAGGGTATTATCTCTAATTAGATTTTCTGGTCTATTTGGCGGATCCTCGAAGACGACGAGAGCTCGTTTCACAGATCTTAACAAGACTGAAGAGGAGGAGAAGGCGGGAGGAGGAGCAGGAGGAGAGGGGAGGGAAATGAAAGAAAAGAAGATTATGGTTATTTTTATTATTATTTGAATCCACACTAATTTCTGTCTAAGGCCAGTTTACAGTCACAGGGCAAAACCAGTTTCCTCATCTGACAGGGGTATGGTGTTGGTGAGGTGGAGGGAGGTTCATTGGGGGCTCTAACGACAAACAAACAAACACTGATATAGAACCCACTCTGGTAGGTTCCTCCTTCCTAAGATTCAGCATCTATTTCCCTAAAAGGCTTCGATATTTTGGAGCGACACTGTCAGTTACTTAGAGAGTCGGCCTGGTTTAACAGCCTGTCTGTGAAGGTTACATCTAAACTAGAACCAACATCATATCTGCTGTAAGATTACAGCCCCACATTTACAATTATCTTATCAAGAAGCTCACAACAAAAGCTTGGTATCTCATCTGGCTCGCTGCAGAAACCTAAGGCAACCTAAGAAACTAAAGCAGGAAAACCAACTTCTCCTCTGGAGTCGCTCAGTATAAACAACAACAACAGGTGTCTGTCATACATCAGGCTAAACTGTTGCTCTACCATTATCAGTGTGGTGCTAGGTAAGATCTGAGGCGAAAGAATTTGCTGCATTCTCCCATTTGTGATAAATGTTAAACATACTCAGCCTGCTGCAGTCTGCGAGCTCGGAGCAGAGCCTCGTCTCGCTCTTCATTGGCCAGCAGCAGTCGTGACATCAGAGCTTGATCCCGATCCTTCTGAGCTCTCAGCACCTCTTCCAACAACACTGAAAAGGGTCAGACAGATATGGTGAGAAAATTTCTATGTGGGGACATTTCGTGTCGACCTCGCCTTCTAAAGCTTTTAAAGACGTGTTGAACAGTGGGTAGGAGAAACATTCAAACGTTACCGTAACAAGCTGAGGTTGATTAGCAGAAGAGTACACTGTAACATGTAGCTCCCCTATACTCACCTGCAGGTCTCCCCCAGTTTTGGACTTCCCTCTGCTCCCCCTTCAACTCCTCCTCCACCTCCCTCCTCTGCAGCTCCTTCTCCTTCTGAACCAGCTGGCCCTGCAGCTGAAGCACAATCATACAGTGAGAACTTGGTCAAGGGACAGCGTACCTGTGAAGACCATGTCAGGTGGTTGTGAGGACTCCTTCAGTTGTCATTGTGCCTGCAAGGTCTTAATCTGGGTCAGTGTCAGAGCAGAAGGAATGAGCCTGAATGAGTCGACCCCCCCAAAGTCATATTAATTTTCATATTCCTAGAATTACAGGTCGGGGTGGAGGAGTAGCAGCAATCTACAATTTATTAATCAGTTTATTAATCAGCCCCAGACCTATACATAGTTATAATTAATTTGAGAGCCTCACTCTTAGTCTCTCAGGCCCAAACTGGAAAAGGTGAAAACCAGTTTTATTTGTTATAGTATACCATCTTCCTGTCCCTTACTCTGAGTTTTTATCTGAATTAGTTCTTAGTACAGATAAAGTGATTATAGTGGGTGACTTCAACATTCATGTAGATGTTGATAATAACTGTCTCAACACTGCATTTAACTCTTTGTTAGAGTCCATTGGATTTACTCAGCATGTAAATAAACCCACTCACAGTTTTAATCACACTCTCGATCTTGTTCTGAATTATGGAGTAGAAATTGATAATTTTATAGTTTTTCCTCAAAACCCTTTGTTGTCTGACCACTTCTTAATAACATTTAAATTTACGATAATGAACTTTAATAGAATCACTAAGGAAAACACGCATCTGAAAATACTGTTAAACAAATTTGTTTGAAAAGACCTTTGTATGACTAAGGACTGAAATCTTTCAGTATTGACAGCATTGATAGCACTGACTTTGAGCATTTAGGTCCAAAAAGTGGCCACAACCAAATCACACTCATAATGGGGTGAATTTAGATGAATCTTTAGATTGCCTAGCTTAGTAAAACAGTTTAATAATATAAATAAAATCTCTTCCTAAAGCTAGAACCACATTTTATTCCTCATTAATTGAGGCAAATAAAAACAGCCCCAGGTTTCTTTTGAGCACTGTAGCCAGGCTGACATAGAGTCATAGCTCTGTTGAACCTAGTATTCCTTTACATCTCAGCAGTAATGACTTTACAAATAAAGTCACAACAGTTAGAAAAAGAATTGAACAGATCCTCCTTGCAACTGGCATTGATGGACTAACATGTCCAACATTTCTAGGTATGTTTGTAAGACCTCAGTCTTACTTGGACTGCTTAATTCCTGTAGATCATGCAGAGTTAATTTTATTAATTCATTCAGCAAAACTATGATATAAACCACAGAGTGGAAACTGTCACTGGAATTAGGTTCAAATCTTATCAAATAGATTCCATGCAAAAAACTAAGTTGTGGAGTTGCACATGGTTCTGTGCTTGGACCAGTCCTTTTTACTTTATACATGTCTCTGCTGGGCAATATTATAAGGACCCAGCTATACTTACCTATGAAACAAATCAACTAGTCAAACTTTAAGCTTGTTTAAAAGACATAAAGGCTTGGATGTCCTGTAATTTTATACTCCTTAATTCAGACTAGACAGAGGTTATTTTATTTGGGCCTAAATCCTCAGAGACATGTTATCTAGTTAGATTGACACCCTAGATAATATAGCTTTGGCCTCAAGTAAGTAGGTTTTTAGCAAGACTTGGCCCCGTGATAATCTACCACATCACCATACACATGGCAGTTGACTAAATTCTGAGCTCAGGGAAACATTCACAGTGTATTTCATTTCTACCCCCCGTATATTTAATAAATGGTCTGCGTAGTCTGTTGATTTACCTTCTTGTTGACATCTCTCAGAGCGTCAAGCTCCTTCAGGAGAAATGAGATGTTTTTGTCTCTATCAAACTTCTGAAGTTGACCAAACTCATCGTCCTGAGGAAAACTGAAGAGAAACATTTAGTTAAAGCTTTTATCAACAGACTACCTGGATGTATTTTGTTGTTTTAGCTGCAAAAAGGGTCATAAAATCTGTTGTGAGTGTGTGCTTGTGTCCCCTTTTCAGGATTACTACTTCTTTCAACATCTTGTAGTTACTTTGGTGACTGGGTGATGTAAGTGTCATAACAGGCTGTAATAACAGACAACCACAAAAAGCAGAATTGAAATTTTACATGTTTTACATTACTGAATAAGACACCTAGAATGTACATGTATATACAAATAAGGTTAAATAATAACTGTAAAGTATAACACTGAAGTAAAGCCTTTTATAATCAAGGTCCCTTGTATCTCAGTACTTTCAGAAGCATTGGAACTTTTTCAACCAGTTAAAGAGTTACAGTAATTTAAAACCATTGAAAAAAAAACTCAGGTGAAATGTGATGTTTGGCCTATTTTCTAATATAAACATCATAAAGTAGATTTAAATTTTTGGGCTCTTTTACAGAGCTCATCAGTGTGAGTTTTGTCTTCAGCTGCTCCATCCTGGAGGTGCCTAACTAAATGCACCATGTAGCTTGTGCATCATGACTTAACTCTCCACTAATATAACAAATGGCATTTAAAAATAAGATCTGCTGCAGTCGCATCCTGTGGTGACTTAAATAATAAAGGACCCTACAGCAACAGAGCAGCACAGGGACAGCTCAGGTACCAAAGCAAAATTTTCCTACATGTGCAGAAAGTGACTTATTCACATTTTTGCAACAACAGATATAAATCAGCTTCAGAAAGAGCTGCAGGAAAACAGATGTTTCCCGTGAACTCATCAACTACACATCTGATCACACAACCTACACAAAGAGCAGGAAATTAACATTAAGTCTACGTTTGTGTGACAGCTGAAGTGACTCAGATCTGAATTCCTTCTCTGCAGTGAGAATAACCCCAATCAGATTTATTCATAACGAATGAAATCTGTTCTATGTTGTGCATAGATTGTCTGCAAGCGGCTGGTCAGTGAGGTTGTGATTGGTCAGGATGCTGTGACAACACCTCAGTGTGTCTTTCATTAGACAGTCACCTGTGTGTAGTCAGGTCAGGTGTTTTAACCTCACATTATCAACTCTGCAGCACAAGCAGCTTTAATAAGCAGTGCTTGATGTTCTCTCATATCACCTTAAAGGTCAGGCTGCTTCTTAGCGTAATAAAGTGAGTAAATAAGACACTGGAGTCTAGCTGACACTGTCTTCTGTCACTGCTTCTAATCAACTTCCCGCCTCGACTCCTTTTACTATCTTTCTATTTTAGTCTTGCTCTCGAACGCTTCCACTAATCAAATCAAGTCTAAATTTAATAGGTCATATTTCACACAGTGATGCAACTGAAACGCATCCACGAATCTCATGGAAAAAGCATTGAAAAGAGACAAAAGCAGCAAAAAAAAGAAAAACACAGGAATTAGAGAATCTAAAGAAAGCGGAAGAAGTTTAATGAAAAGCAATAAAGTTTTTAATAAATCTGCTCAGTGAGGAGAAGCTGCGAACAGATTAATCAAAAACAAAAAGTAAAGAACATTATGCATAATCCAATAACAATAATAAGATTAGTATTTAAATGTATAATATTTTATAGTTTTGACACATCAAGTCATTATTTCAGACATAAAACTTCAGCTGCTCACATGTTCAGCTCTTCAACTTTAAATATTTTACATTTTAAATGTTTAAATCAGCCTTAACTGGACTGCATCGATTGGATTGATAGATAAATCTTTTGTTTTTACATATTGTCACTTAAATGATTCAGATCATCAAACAAATTTAAATTAATTTACTGATGATTTCATTTATTAAGGGAAAAAAAACATCCAAACCTGCCTGGTCCTATGTGACAAAGTAATTGACCCCTAAACTTAATAACTGGTTGTTCAAAGCTTGGCAGCAACTGCAATCAAGCATTTGCTATAAATAACATTTATTCAACATTTACATCACTGTGGAGGAATTCTGTTCCACTCTACATTGCAGAATTGCAATGTCTTAATTGTCATTGAATTAAGACAGATTGGAGGTATAAAACACCTTTTTATGGCCACAGCATCTCATTTGGATTCATGAATTCATCCATCCATCCATGGTTCCATCCATCACTGCAAGTCGTCTAGTTCCTGAAGCAGCAAAGCAGCCACCTGACATCACACTGCCGCCACCATGTTTGACTGTTGGTCTGATGTTCTTTTTATGAAATGTTGTGTTAGTTTTATGACAGATGTAACAGGACACACACATTCCAGAAAGTTCAACTTCTGTCTCATCAGTCCACAGAGTATTTGTCCAAAAGTCTTGATGATAATCAAGATGTTTTTTGTTTTTTTTTATCAAATGAGAGATGAGTCTATGTTTTTTGGTCAGCAGTGGTTTTCACCTTAGAATAGAACATTTACTTTACTTTACTTGGCAGACGCTTTTATCCAAAGCAACTTACAAGGAGAAGACACAAGTAATTAACATTCGGTTTCTGTAAATTCTGAGTAACTACAAAAAAGAGCCCTGATAAGACCCAACTTGTCAAGAAGAAAAACCTGCTAGGAATCGTTAAGTGCTAGACATTTTTTTGTGAATGTGTGTGTGTGTTAGACTCATTTGGAATACTTTTTAAACAAGTGAGTTTTTTGTTTTTTAAAGGTGGTGATAGTCTCAGCTAGTCGAACGGAGCAGGGCAGGTCATTCCATATAAAAGAATGCCTTTTATTGTCATTAAAGCATATCTTACAACAAAATTAGGAGTGTTTGTCCATCTTCAGCTTTCCAAAAAATGCAATTAACCACAGTTACTTAATGATTTAACAAGGGGGTCAATTACTCTGTCGCATAGGCCATGTAGGTTTGTATATTCTTTTTTCCTTAATAAATAAAATTATCACTTAAAAACTGCATTTGTGTTTACTTGGGTTATATTTGCCTAATATTTAAGTTTGTTCGATGATTTAAATTCCTTCAGTGACAAATATGCAAAAACATAAAAAAAAATATCCCCGCAGTCTGAGATTTGGCCCCAAGTACAACAAGCCCCTGTAAGCTGAATGTGCGAGCAGCTGACATGAGAGATCAGATCATAGCTAAGATTAAAACTTGGACCCTCCATAGCCAATTAGTGAAACAACAATAAGTGAAAACTGAAAATCTATTAGAAGACGTGAATGCAGCACTACAGACAATCCCTACTATGACCACCACTAAGACCAATTATCTGATATAAACCACAGCAACAGCCAGGTTGAGATCCCTGGCTATTAAATGAACACCAGCCACAAGGAGCACTATCCTTATTGGAGGACAAAGGAGGAAGTTAGCCAGCTATTGGAACTGAAGAAAGGTGTGATGAAAGGGGTACCTATGAAGTACAACTAGATACCAGTACCTGAGGTCTTATAAACTGCTAAGGACTCACAAACAAGTAACTCCTTGAAGAGGTACACCAGAGATAAAGAAGTGAGGAGAATAAACTAAATGTTCTCCTCTGAGCCATTTAAACCCTCACTGTCAGTGGCATAAATTGCCATTTTTGACAACTTGTGTTTTTCCCTTTTATTTCTCCTTAAGAAACTGTGTTACAGGTGTTTGGTCTCCTCCTTTTTAGCACGACCTCAGCTATGTGTATGTAAAATATTGTTTTACACTAGCAGATCTTTTGATATTTTATCTACAATACACAGAAAATCATAAAATCTGAGTGGAAAACATTTGTAATTTTTACTGTGATAAGAACAAACATGCTTAATTAACTATTTATATAATTTAAAATGTTATTCTAAAAGGTAAATATCAAAAACCTATGCATACAATTAGCAAAGAACCAAGTTATATACAATTAAAATACATATGCATCAAGTATATATGCATCAACATATAGGTAGAATCTTGGTGTTTTTAGCCAAACACTGCAAATTTTGGGTGTCTAACCAAGTCTTAGAATCTTAAATCCAGCCAAAAATCAATAGAACATGAAAACTGCACATAGAAGAGCATGTGAATTCAAACCCTGGTTCTTTTTGCTGTGAGGCGACAGAGGTACCACTACACCACCGCACTGTGTTAAAAAATATTTAACTAATGTTTAATATCTGCATGTTTAAAATTTACAAGGATAGCAGAGAGTATAAGCACATTGTCATCTATGGTTAAGTAATGCATTGTCTGTATTCCTGCATTTTGTAAGTGTTACACAATGAACACCTG
>JAUYWH010000014.1:61677-72144 GCA_034779795.1 Ctenopoma multispine
CAATAGCCCACTTAGAAATCCCCTTACTGATAAAAATGCTGATGTGTCAAATACTTATTTCCCCCGCTGTATATTTGAACACAACTTGTCTTCTATTTCTTCCTTAATGTGTAAAGTTATATTTGTATAGTTATAACTGCCATGTTTTTCCAAATGTCTGAAAATATTGTTGCCACTCATTCACTGACTCCAGACCACTTAAAGTAACAGTTTACACAGTAAAGTCAGTAAACCAGCTAGTGAACCAATAAACCGGTGGGTGAACCAGTCAGTGAACTGCAGAAGTTGGCTTCAGCAGCAGAGTTAGTTCTAACATTCAGCTTCCTTCACTTAATTTTTTTGATACCCAATGACTGTCTCTGTGTAGAGTGAGGAGCAGAGATGCCTGAAGACTTCACTTAGCTTCACATACTGCAGGACCACAAAGACCAGGAACCACAGCTGAGCAGGGTAGAACTGATCTAGTCTCAGGACTGTTCAACCACTTGATGGACCAACTGATATCTGACTGGATTTTACAGTCTCTGCTCTTACATCTCAGAGGAAGACGAGACCATGGGAGGACTCTACTGCAGGCTGCTGCTCCTGGTTCATTTGCTCACTGAGCTTTTTCACAAGTATCGCACAGTAACAACTCTGTAAGCTGGATATTTGAAAACCTACAGATAATCTACAGAGAGCCTGCTCCACCCCGCAGAGTGGAGATCCAACATCTCTGCTGATCCTGAATGAAGAACCAAGAAAAACTGACAGGAAAAAAAAGACATGACAGAAGCAATTTTAATGTTCTGAGCTGAACCAACATGCAGCAACTCAGCAAAGCTGAGAAGCAGAAGAAAGAAACTGTGCTGAAATTCATATAATGAAGGAAGCAAATGGCTCCTGGGATGAAGTCATTCTCTATTAAATGTGTCCTGCAGAGCTGCTGAGGTCTAGCTGAGCGTCTCACTACATCTTGTCCAGAGCTTCTGCTACACTAATCACATTTCCAGACCAGCAGTGGTACAGACCATCAGGTTTTGGTAATTGTCCTAATGCAGTAAATATTATACTATACACACATACTAATCCAGAATTTTAACAGCCCAGAACAAAATAAAGTAAAAACCTGGAGCTCCCACCAAAGTGACCACAAACAGTCCTGAGAGTTCTGTTACAGATGTCTGCTCTGATGTCAACAGTGGATCGTTTTCTCTCTTACTTGTCACTGAGTCGTTGCTGCAGTTCACCAATTTTTCTCTTCGCTCTCTGCAGAGCAACGTGGACGTCGACAGCTCTGCTGCTGCTGCCAGACGCCATCCATACACCAGCACCTGACCAACAACACACCTGACCTCTATGACAACCAACACACTTTGCACCAGCTCACTGCACTTCCAGGTCCAACAGGTGGGAGACAGCTGTGATTGGCCAACAGCCAGAGACTCTGATCCTTCAGCAGGTTAAATATTGATTAGCTCACAGCGTCAGGTGACATTTTCAGGCCTCTTATTTCCCCTTTTAGTGATGTCACTAAATGTGGTTACTCGTTTATTATAAATAGTTTGTTGTGACATCACACTAACATGCAGCTGTGGTTGGTCAGTCTGAATCTCATTAATAAACATAATGAAGACAAATTCATTGAAAATTTCTGTTTATTGAGCAGATCAGATCAGATACAAACTATATACTATTGTTTGTCTCAGCATCCTGCAGAAGTTTGTCCAGCAGGACCACGTTCACTCGATGTTTCATCACAAACTGTCCGTTCAGGTAAAAAACAGGTATGTCCCACCTGTACCTGTTGAACCACAGCCTGTTCTCTGGAAGACTGATGTCCACCTGCTGCAGGATGAACTGCAGGAAAGACAGAGAGACAGTGAGGGACAGCATCTCTCATTTAAATCACTCTGTCCAACAATTCACTGAACTTTGTTCAGTCAGGTGACATCACCTGGCTGTTGTCATAGCGATATGGATGCGTATCACGACAACTACTAATACCAACCACTGACAAGTGTCCGTCATGATGCTTTGCTTACTGTCATTTTAAATTTCACATAAGAAGTTTGACTCAGAAGTTAAAAATTTAATTTGACTCTAGAGAAACGTCTGTTCGTCATTTCATGAATGAAGAGGTTTTGTTCAGTTTATCACGGTGATTTATGCTGTATTACTAAAGATAAACTCTTCACTTATCGCTGCTCTCTATACATTAATGTATGTAATCATCTATTTACATTCATGTATCAGAGCTTTTAACTTATTATCTGATGTTTTAGATTATTCATTTGTGTTTTTCCCTCATTAGGACTTTTCAGTATAAAAACATGTCTGGCTACTGTCCTCCTTCTGTTTGGTCACCATGATAACAGACACAGCTGGACAGATTAAAACTTATGTTGTTAAACTACATCTCCCAGAGTTCAGTGTGAGTGGTGATATCAATGTGTGAGACTCTCACTCTGTGTTTAAAAGGTTCCAGCTTTTCTTTAGCTTCATCACACAGAGGACATGGATCCTGCAGAGATACACAGGGCGCTAAGTATCGCTAGGCTTGAAACAGGGAAACACGGTTATATCACCACGATACGATTTTATACACACACAACATAACAAAACAGTCTGACTGTGAATGGTTCTGTGTATTTGTGTCGTCATAAGGTTATGCTATATATACAGCGTCACAAAAAGAAAACAATACAATTGTATACACACCACAAATTATCATACACACGTCATACACGTCAAATGACAATAATATACGGCACAAAATGTCGGATCAACACTAATACATGCAATCTTGCGATCTTACATCTCGTGTTCACCAAGCAGATTAGCTTAGTAAACAGGAGATAACTGTAGTAAACACATGACATTACCTTGGTAAAGAGTGTAAGAGTGGGTAAAGTGTTGGTAGAAAACATTCGAAGAAGCTGCTGAGCTGCAGGTTCACACAGAGGAAAAGTCTTCAGGAAAAACATTTTATCTGAGAACAAAAGAAAAACTGTTACTGACCTCTGACTTGACCAATTACAGATCAGGAAATTATCCTCAGAGGCACCAGCTGACCAATCATAGAGCAAGCAGTGGGGCTTCAGAAACAAGGCGACGATCTAAAATGTTTTCATCAGGTTTCATCTTATTTTAACACAAAACCACAAATTCTGGTTGTGTTCTAAAACTGTCGACCCTTTTAAAGTTTGTTTTTTTGCATTAACACTGTGCAAAGATTAAACACAAACACCTGCAGCTTTTTCTTTATCACCCGTGGCTAAATTTGAATCAACCATTCAGGCAGAGCTGGCTCTTGGCATAGGTGAACTAGGCCAAAAAAGACTCCCTGCATGAACACCTCATGATTCTCTCCACAATACAGTAAAATGCGATAGTTTGTGTTTTTACAGCCAGGATTTGACCACAGCCACGTTTTCTGGTTACTGCGCCTGCCTGAACCAGTTCCAGTGTCCATCGTGAGATCTGGAAACACTGATCACAGCTTGATAATTATTACTCTCATGTTAAAACACACTAGGTCTCCGTCTGCTGCAGCTCCATGTTTTACTTGTAAATTTAGTCTTAGGGGAAAGTTATAGGCAATTTTAGGTAATTGATTACGGGGCGCCAAGTCTTGCCTGGGGAGCCAAAATGGGTCCAGCCGGCTCTGCACTCAGGTTCTGATGGAAAATGACTGTTCTGTTGGTTCTCTAAAACTCTGAGCTGCAGATGAATCATACAGAGAAACCCGTTGTTTTTTTTGATGGGAAAGATTGAAAGATGAGAATTGCAGATGAGAATTTCATGTGAAATTGTTTCATTCTGTCGATTTCTGTCAAATCAATTATTTAAATCACCCAAAAAAGCAGCAGGTTCATCAAACGAACCTGTTATTCGCTATTTTAACCCGCAGGAGTCGCTGCGGTGGAACGAGTCGAACGAGTTAAGCCAGTTAATACTTTAATTTACCTTTGAGGTTTTCTCTCAGATTCTTCAGTACAAACAGTACCAGCTTTCACCGATCACGTTAATCGATGCGTTTAAACCGTGTGTTGACCGGGTTATTCCCGTTTATTCCCATGTTTAACAGCGGTTAAATCACTGTTAGCCTGTTAGCTGCAGGTCTACAGTCTTTACCGTCCCGGTTCTACGGACCGGGACCCGTCCATAAACTCACCGAGTCCCGTTGAACAGGTCCGCTCTTGCCAGAGTTAAACCCGCTGAAGTCGTCGGCTTCCGGTGATTTAAATAAATGTAGTGTTAGCGTTTGAAATGATGAAAGTTCGGAGCTAAACAAACGCACCGCTGCTCTTCTTCTTCTTCTGCTGCTGCTGCTTTAATTCAAGTCACCGAGCACCGGTTCAGGTAAATCCCGCCACCTGCTGCACCGGAGTGTGAGATCACACATGTGTAAATTAAAAATTAAAAATTTTATTTTGGAAGACCTGAATCTGACTTTTATTTTTTTTATCACTGTGTATGTCCCAATAGACGATCTTTGACAGAAACCGCGGTCTTCATCATCTTCATCACTGTCAGCTATGAACGTGACGTGAATACACTGATTTGTGTACTTGTATTTGCAGTCAACACACTCATCTACAAACTTAATTTGTCACCCCGCACATACTGTATTTTATATGAAACTAAAAGGACATTTTGTATAAACACAAATAGATCTTTTTCAATTATTGGTTTGATGACATTGTTCTAGTTGATCAGTTGTTTACTTACTTACGAAGAATTTTTATCACTGTATAATATTGCAAAGGTACTTGGTGCAATCTCGTCAGGTTATGTTTTTTTTTTTACATCTGCACAATCAAACAAGGGCAAAATATCAAGGTAAATAAACAATGTTATAAACATCAGGTTGAACAAATATGTATATACGTATAAATATAGTATTTCTACACAAATGTAAAAAAGTAAAAAAATATATATTAAACAAATAAAAATAAATAAATAAAAGGTGCGAAAAGCGATCAAATTAAATCAAAATTGGCAAATTATATTATTTTAAATATTTTGGTCTGACTTCTGTTTCTACATTAACAGCAATATTGAAGAAAACTATGTTTTTTTTTTGGAAGTTTGGCCTCCTAGAACCTGACTTTTTTCACCTCAAATATATGTTTCTAACTTGCTGATCCTACTGGCTAAATTTCATTTATATTCATAAATGTAGATTCCCTGGCAAGAAACCCCAGTTTATAGTATTGTTAAAAGAGCCATACTATTCTTCAATCTTTTTTTCTGGAAATACTGTTAAATATTGTGCTTCATTTAAAATTTGTGTATGAATATTTTTTCAGATTCTACTGTTTATCTTTCTTTTTATTTAATTTTACCCCCTAATGTAGTATAGTTTTGCCTAATTTAATTGTTTTTGTAACTGCCCTGTATTCTTTATAAAATCTGTAAAAAAAAAAATTAAAAATTGCAGTCAGCAATACATCGTCCAGTATTTACTGTGTGTTTCTGTTATTTTGCCCACCCCGCTCATTATTGTTGTTATGACAACAGAAACAGCTCGATGTGAATGCAGTTAATAATTTTAAAAGCTGGAAAATCAGGACATGAACTGAGCTGTGAACCTCATCCAGGTCTTCACAGCAGCTGCTGGTTCCACTGATTTCATGCTGTTTCTGTCTGTGGACATAAACCGCCTCAGTTCCAGTTCAACACAAAAACTTAGAAGTTCATCACATGATTAGATTTAATAAAACCAGACTCTGTGTTTTGTGTTTTGTCTTTATTTTATCGACACACATTAACAAACATTCAAACTGTGCAAATGAATCTGATGAATTCTGTGGAGCTCAGAAACTCACACACCACAGAGGAACTGCAGCTCTCTACGAGCCTCTACTGCTCTGTAATTCACATGGGTCTGGACCAGCTTTCTTTTCTTTTAGTTTCTTTTTTTTTTTCTTTGTGTTGAATAAGGTTCAGACCAGCTCCAGAGTTCAGACCCTTGTAGATTTGTCATTCACTCTGGCCTGGTTTTGGACTCTCAATGTGCAGACCACCAGAATTAATCCTCATAATTCAGTAAAAAAAAATAAAAACTTAAATTTGAAACTCAAACTACTTTTTTATTTTCTGATTCACATTTAAACTTCTTCAGACAAAGGTGTGGCAACAGTTAACTGGTTATTTGACAAGTTAACCAATAAATTCAGATCTGACCAGTTCAGAAACAACATGGAGTAAAGTTTATAAAATTATAATTAACTGGAAACATTTTACTTCAGAAACTTTAACAGCTGCTGATTTAACTTTTAACCAAAACATCATCTTCAGCAGCGTTCAGAACAGAACCACACCAGATCAGACTGGTATGATCTAAACTGGTGTGACCTGCTCTTGTTTTCAGAGCTCCTCTCGTTTTCAGAGCTCCTCTGTGGCTGAGGTGTGTTTCCTAGCATGCCTTGGTAAACAGGTAATAAACAGGAAGTAAAGCTCGATGCATGGCATCAATAATGAGCAGCAACAACGTCCTGGCTGAAGCGGCCATGTTGGCTCTGAGTGATGTCACCACAGTGATGTCATAGCAACACTGTTCCATCCACACACACACGCACACGCGGTTCTGTAGTCCATTAGCCAATCACAGGAGGTCCTGAACTCCGCTCACTTGGATTGGTTGCTTCCTGTCTGACTCTTCTTCTGTGGTGGCGTCAGACGATTCTTCCCCTTAGGCTTTGCTCCGCTGGGCGTGGACAGGTGAGCTGATCTTAAACCAGCAATGTCAGAGAGGCCACAATGTCACGGGTCAGGGAGGTCAGAGGTATCCACAGTAACCTGCCGATCAACCAATAACGTCAGTCAATCAATTGATCCAAAGACCTGAGGAACTGGCCCCTAGATCTCAGCAACTAGTCCTCAGAACTTTAAAACTAGAACCCAGACCTCTAAAACTGCTCCCAGACCACTGTAACTAGACCCAAGAACTCTAAAACTGGTCCCCTGTGCTGAGTGCTCCCACCTTGATGAAGATGGTGTCATCTTTGATGTAGCTGCCCGTTTCCAGGACGCTCTGAGACACAAACAGGGGACAGCCAGAGGCGATGTTCATCTCTGCCTGAGGACGTCTGAAGCTGCTGCTGTTGGGATCAGGTTTAAAGGCATCACCCAGGTGTTTCCTGGATGGACCCTGGTCCATCAGCATCAGAGTCACCTGACAGAGAAAAAGTCGGTCACATCTGTCCACATAAGCAAGATTCAACAATACAGAACCCTTAACGAGCACATCTGGTAACAGGCCAGCAACCAGTCACTATACCAATAAGTAAACCAGTCAGTTACCAGTTATAAACCAGTCAGTACCTTCTGTTTGAAGGGCCAGGGCAGCAAGGCGTCATACTCGCCCCTCATCACCACAAAGAACAGCGACAGGTGCGTCCCTTTGCCCATGCCGTCTCCATTCAGGTAAACCCGGGCGCACATCTTGTATCCGAAATATCCGGTGTAAAATGGCTGTGAATACAGCGACAGCGTCTTTGCTGCCACTGCTTCCTGTTTCCGTCTCTTGTAGTCACGGATTTTCCAGATCAGAGTCCCATTATAGCTTGCTGTCTCCAACACCTGGAAACGCAGGTCCATGTCCGCCAGTCGGATCTCGTGGACACTCAGCATGTCGTCATGGCGACTTAGCTGAGTCTCCAGGGATGCTGCAGAGAGGTAGACATTCATTACTGACTGAATGTGTCCCCAGATCACCTTGGACTGTCATCTGACTAGTCCCCAGATCTCTAAGGATCAGCCTGTGTGTGTTCTAACCTAGAGTATGTGTTGTGGATCCAGTTCCACCTCGTCCCCCTTGTTCCAAAGCATTCAGCCTTGTCCGTACATTCTCCAGCGTTCCTCTGAGGTTCTCCACCTCCTCTCTAAGTAGACGAAGAGAACGAAGCTCCAGCTCCACTTCCATTAGCTTCTCTGAGTGAGAACTCATCAGTTTCTGCAGAAAGACAGAGATAAGCAGGTCCAGGTTTAGGAAGGGACTGATCAGTAGGATCAACAGATGATCTAGTCTAGTTGCTGCCTGTTGACTTGTTTAAGTTATTGTTTCTTAAATAAACTTTAATCATCTAACGCAGTACACACAAAGTATACTGTAAATCTACTGCCTTGCATTAGTTGTAAGGAAGTACCAGTACCTGCATGGCGGCCAGTTTCTGCTCCATTTGTCGGTTCTTCTCTCTCAGCTCTTCGTTCTGGTTTTCCAGCTCAGACAGACGACTGCTGAGAGCAGGAAGCACCTTGTACCTCTCCAACAGCTCACTTTTAACATCCTCCACCTGGAAACCAGTCAGGTAAACATTAAACTGCTTTAAACTTTAATATGTTGCCATGGCTACCAAGGCCTGGTTGTTGCAGTTACCTTGTTCTCTATCAACGAGTTCCTGGTGGCCATCATCCTCAGGTGTTCAGCTGCAAATGTGGACTCATGTTGCCTAATGTCCTGGTTTAAACCCTAAAATCCAAACAAATGTATGATGCACTTTAACTGTGTAGTACTGTGTAGTACACATAATACTCACTAAGAGGAAGGTAAACAGATGAGGAGCAGTTACCTTGAAGGTGCAGCCGTAACGGTGGAACTGACAGCTCACCTGAGCTTTAGGACAGTCATGTTGGTGAGTGGACAACTGAAACAAAAAAATCACTAATCATCATCACCAGTACTGACTAATGCAGGGACCAGAGCAGACCAGATCTAAACCTCAGTCTGTGGACCAGACCATGGAGTTTACACTGGGTCAGTACCTCACTCCGGGGAAGGGAGGAGAAGGAGCAGTGGTTTGGACATGACACTGGGAACGCTGGACACACCGTCTCTTTGTGTTTCTGAAACCAAAACAACTGATATAGTAACTGTTTACCGATCTCCATAAAACTAGTCTCAAGACCAATAAAACTAGTCCACTGGAGCTGTCAGGAGTGATGTCACAGGTTACCTGCAGATCAGTCAGGGGCATTTTGGTCATGCAGAACTCGCAGGTGGTCTCTCTGTGTTTACATTTCCAGTTCAGGTGTTCAGGAATTTCCTTCCTCATCATTCGCTCTTTACATTTACCCAACGGGCAGGGAACCTCGAAGAACGGACACACATTCAGATGGTCCTGCAGACAGGTGAGATGCAGAGAGACTTGTTGTTGTCCAGATATCAACAATCCTGGATTGTTGTCTCTACATGGATCCCTGGAGTCCATTACCTTTTTTAGATCACTTAAATTTAAAGTTTAAATTAGAGCACAGTTGGATTTCTGATAGTCTGACATGTCGATAATAATTTACCTATAATTACAACATACACAAACATTTTTGTAACTTTCCTTTAATGAATAGTTCCTCTGCGGATTATTTTGGCCATACAAGTGTTACACTCTCACAGTAGGTAACTAATGTTTCATCTGTATCTGTGTGTGACAGAAGACATGAGCAGGCAGAGTTTGAAAAGGGCTGCTCCCCCCCCCCCCCCTCTTCTTTTCTTAAAGATGTAGTGTCACCAAATTCAGTCCGGTACACTCATATCACACGGCGGATCACAGCTAAATCCGACCCAGAATTAAGGTTTTGAGCGGGGGTTTGAAGCAGTCAAACAGCTCCACGAACAAGAGGCAGAATTTATTACTGCTCCAACACACTCTGGTGCTCGACGTGAACAATCGAATCGTCCTAGAATCTGATATGTCAGACTGATGAGCCCGGCCAATTCCTATCGATCGATTAGTGCATCTCTAGTTTAAGTGTTAACCTTAAGTAAGCCTGTGTGTGTGTGTTTGTGTGTCAGTGTGAGAAATATTGTGAGCTTCCCACCCCTACAGCCAATCAGTGAGCAGGATTCTGTGTTGCCACGCTAATAGTATAAAGGTGTTCTCACAGGTATCTGTTGGAGACTCATCTGCTCCTGACAGCCATTGGCCTCACTGCGACAGTGAACCTTCAGGGCCATGATCTCACGATGGCAGCAAACATCTCTGAAGATCTTAAATACAAATCACAAGATGTTCAGTAACTGATTAATAATCAATCAAGAATTATTTTGTTTTGTGATGTCACTTCCTGCGCACCTTGTCTTTGAACAGAGGTTCCATGTCGGCTGGACAGACGGGGTTTGGCCGGCTGCAGGAGGACAGAAGACAATTACCTCAGGACAAGTACTGATTCAGTTCAAATTTCATATCGAGCCAAATTAAGACCAAACAACCCAAAGAGAGAGAGTTTCAGTCATTCACATGGCTGCTATTACATCACTCTGTAACATGGGAAAGTGATACTTTTACATTTTCATTCTGTGGGTCAGACGTGCAGTTGGACCGGCCGATCAGTGTACGTTGTCACAAGAGACAGTCTTATCTCAGCAAGGTGTTTGTAGTTTAACACTCAGCTCACTACTCTATTTTTGCTTATTTTGCACATACTCATTGCACCACACTGTTCATACCCACTTGTAATTGTATATATCTACTAGACAGACAC
>JAUYWH010000014.1:85741-96376 GCA_034779795.1 Ctenopoma multispine
ATAAGGGCCGTGAATGATGACAGCACAGCTACATATACATGAGATATGCATATGTCATGTGTGTCACTGACAGGCCAAAAAAAAAAAAAAAAAAAAGAAATAACTTGGTCATGTGAATCTAGCAAGAACTGATATCCCCATCCTCATTGGTGTGACTGATATGAAAAATACACAGGGGGTGTTTAATAAATTATGTTTGTCAACATGTCAAAACGTATAGAAACACTGACAATAAAAACACACTATACTTCCTAATTATTATTTAAACAACTGTTCAAATACAAACTCCAGACGTCTCCAGTCTGGACACCTTTCTTGTAAGGTTGAAACGTTTCGGAATTCATCCATATCGTTCGGTTGGTTTTCTCTCTTTCCAGTCAAGACAGATGACTGCCTGTCCTAAGTTTGGTTCTGCTGCAGGTTTCCTCTCCACGGTCTCCAATGCTGCTCAAGTGGGATTGTTGGGTTTTCTGAATAATTGTGTCAGGTTTTAACTTTACTATATAAAGTGCCTTCGGATATGTTTTATGATTGTGGTGCTGTACAAATAAACTGAAATGAACTAATAATGCAAAAATATTCTCACTCTGATGGACAGTGGATCCTGACATCTGAAAGCATCTGTGATGTTTAGGGCTGCAACAACGCATCGATTAAATCGATTAAAATCGATTACTAAAAGCGTTGGCAACGAATTTCCTAATCGATTCGTTGCGTCGCGCGACGCAGAGATATTTGATTATTTAAAAACAAACTTTAGTTGCGCGCGGAGCGGAGTGAACACACTCGGTCTCTCTCGCGCACTGACAACATGACAAGTTAGCGTTAGCTCGTTAATAACAGTAGCAGGGCAGGGGTGGTATAGTTTAGGGCTGCGACGATTAGAAAAAATTATCGAGACATTTTATCTAGAATTTACGTCATATAACTCACGTTAAACAGCAAGTTCCGTTTTTGTTTCACACGGACTGTTATAACTGACGCGCATTTAACAAAGATTGTTAAGCAGGACACCGCGGTCCAGTGTTTCTATTGTAAAACTGAGCTGGCGAACCACAAACATACAGACTTGACAACATTATTCATGTTTTTCATCAGCACGTTAACAAAGCGGAGCATCAATAAGGCGACGTAACAAGAACGTGACAAGAACCAGCAGACTTAGTCTTGCACATTTTTGCACATAATCATTGCTCTACATTGTACATATCCACTTGTAATTGTATATATCCATTAGACATACACATTTGTAAAAGAAACTCATTATAGTTAATACAAACTGCATATTATTTTCAAACTACTGTACATCCATCTGTAAATATTATTCAGTTTCTTCTTGTACATATCACCTTACGTATACTCATAATTTATAACTTGTACCTTTATCCTGCACTTATTGCACTTCTGGTTAGACCTAAACTGCATTTTGTTGCCTTGTAAATGACAATAAAGTTGAATCTAACCTAATCCCAAAAGACACACACACCGCGGCGCTTCATATTAAACTATACAGCTGATTTTAAGCAAACGAAACCATCTACTTCTATGACTTTAGCGCATTTTCCTTGTTATGTTTCTAGCAATAAACAACATATTTCTACAGTCACGAGAATTCTGTATTCAGAATCGTTTCTGCGTTTGGAAACGTCGCGTAAAAGGATCCATATGAACATTTACACAGTGAGAAGTTCTGTGTATTTCTGGAAACGTTACGGGCGGCCAGGGCGTTTTAAGACAGAAAGTGATGAACCTAGGTTTTACACTGGGGGTCAGAACAGGGTTGGAAATTAATGTTTTTCTTGTTTTTTTGTTATTTATCGGATTCATCGATTAATCGAAAAAAAAAAATCGACAGATTAATCGATCATTAAAATAATCATTAGTTGCAGCCCTAGTGATGTTTTTATAAAACCTAGAATCTATAAACAGTAAGTTTCAAATTTATGTTATCTGTTTGTGTCATAAATAAATCTGAAGACAGTTGGTGTCAGTTGCGAGTGTTTGGGCTTTGATTCCTTCCTGTGTCAGAGACGGCTGCTCGTCATATGAGCTTTTCTCCAGGTGGTCACAGACTTTTGGATCTGCTGTAATTAACACTGATCAGTCTGATGATCAGTTTCTGTTTTTAGACTTCTCTGTCATCTTTAATTTTTAATGAAATATAAATTTTACAGTCTGGATGAGAAACAATTTTAATGAACCATGTGAATTTCAGACGTTTCAGCTGAGACAGTTTTAATGTTTAACACTAAAAACTTTATCACATTTTTATATAAAGGCTGAAGAGCAGCTGCAGAACCTCAAATTAATGTTTCACTCTGACTGATGCTTAAGTCAAACTGCTGAAGTTTCACATTCACTTCTGATAAATTTACCCATATGATTGATATGTACCCTCATCACCCTCAGACTTACTATGAAACTTTTGTCTTGACAACACCTCAGACTGTGATATTAGATTTTATATTACACGTTATTTGTGTTTTTATTTCCAGGCTGAATTTACGCGTCTGTCATGAGCTAAAGTTTTTCTTTATCTGAAACTTGGAGCTAAAACACAACAGAAGAAGAAACGTCATGAACTTTGGTTTTATTGTCACTCCTCTATTAAGTCCTAAAATAAAAAAAACAAAAACAGGGTGACATCATTGGGATAGGGCACACCCCTACCCGAGTGACATCAACCTCCACTGCCCACCAATCCCCCCCAACAGAGATGGAGAAAAACCTGATAAAATCATATTAAAGCAGATTAAAACACAACATATAAAACGTGATTGACAGGTGAGGTCTGACTTCTGATTGGTCCATGATGACAGGTGCAGTTCATGATCCAAACCTCAGACCTGATAAAAATCCCAAACCTAAAACAGTCCAATAAACAGTCAAATAAAAGATAAACATCATGACGTCATACACTCTAATGGGCGGAGTCATGGGTGGATAGGCGTGGTCACTGTCGTCTGAGGGTCTCAAGAGGCCAGAGGCTTCATGGAGTCCACTGGAGAGGATGAGTCCTGCAGGACAGAGCAGCAACAGTAGAGTTACAGTAGAGTCCGACTCTATCTATCTCTAAAACAAAAGTCAAAAACGTGACGACGTGTAAAGTTCAGACGGGGATTAAAAAACAAATCACTGTACTGCTCTGAAAACCTCAGGGAATACGGTTCATTTAAATTTTACCACACAAACAAACAGCAACCAGGAATACCGCCACCTTGCGTTTGTCGGTAATAAGGAATCTCAGTTTGAAGTGTTCGAATCACAAAGATGAACCTTCACACTTCTAACTTAAATATAAAACCTTTATTTCAAATTCAGTCAGTGATAATATCTCCGGTTCATTTTGTTAAGGTGAGAGGTTTGATTCCCATTCCCGGCAAGGCTACATGTTGAGGTGTTCTTGGACAAGACACCAATACCATGACCCTTGGTGCCTGTCCATGAAGATATTTCCCATGGGGATCAATAAAGTATCAATTATTATTATTATTAAAAACTTGTCTAACTCTTTCATGTTTTGAACATCTCTCAGTGGCTCCAAAGTTCCAATGACACATTTTCATCAGTGTATAACCTGAGAATTCTGGGATTTGTAGTGAACCCCACCTCACCTCCTTTGTCTCCTTAACAGCAACCTCCTCCTCCTCAGTGGGATACACCTCCATCTTCTCTTCCACCTTGTCCTCCTCTCCTCCCCCATCTCCCCCCTCCATCCCATGCTCAGCCTCCCACTCCTGAAGAACCTCATCCAGGTTGAACCTGCGTCTGTAGTTCACCAGGAAGTTCTTCACCTGCACTACTGACTTGTTACCAATCACATCTGAGATCGCTTGGAAATCCCGCCCATACTTCCTGATGGCTGCATGGGATTGGACAAGAAGGAAAGTCAGTGACCAATCACTGATGCAGAGGTTTTCATAAAGATAATTAGAGTGTGATTTATCCAGGTGCATCAGTTCACCTAGATACAAGTAGATTAGGTGTTACCTTGCACAGCGAGCAGCTGCTCCTCTGTTGTCCAGCGAGTGTTAAACTTCTGATTCACCTGAAACAGACATAATAAATAAAAACATAACACAAAGACCAGCAACGTCAACAGGCGACCAGCAAGTACAAGCAGCAATGTCCCTCTGCTGCTGTATACTGTTGTGTTGCCATGGTTACCTCAGGTTGCCTGAACTCATCGATGCCTGAGCTGAGTTTCTCCTTCAGAGTCGAATTTGTCTGTTTGATCGTCTGAATCTGAGCCAGAGAGAGAGACAGGTGAGAATAGAGAGAGAGGTGAGAACAGACAGGTGCAGGGACAGGTAAACACACCTGTCTCTTGATGGACACCAGCTGCGTGTCCAAGTGTCTGATGAGTCCCTGAGCAGATGAAGATGACAGAGAGACGACGTCCTGATGATTGAGAAACATTCCTCTGGGGGGACGTTTCTTCATCCGCTGGGACGCCTTACCTGTCTACAGGTACAGAGAAAAACAGGTTACTACAGACGAACAGGTACACCTGCAGAGACACCTTAAGACAGGTAATGACAGGTGAGCTGTTCAGGGATTGTTACCTTCAGTCCAGCAGCTGGTTTCACCTCTGACCGCTCTGATCCAGAACTCACCTGAAACCAGTTTAAGAAACAGTCAGTGGACCGTAAATAAAGTCAGTTTTCGAGTAAAGTGCCTGAAGATGACTTTTGTTCTGATTTGATGTTAAATATATAAACTGAAATGAAATGGACATCAACAGTCAGTGAACAGACAGGAAACAGTTTCACCTCCTTCTTGTTGTTTGGGTTAAACTCTGAGTCGCTTGGTGAATTTCCGTCTTCAGCCTCATCGTCACTGAAACACAAAGTTTGTTTTAATTCACCAATCACAGACTTTATCTGCCAATTTTCACCTGTGGTGTTGTGTGTCATGTTACGTCACCTGTTATCTGTAGTTTTGTTTTACCTGTTGTGTTACCTGTGCGGCTCACCTGTCATCTCGCTCCCTCTTGTGTTTCCGTGTCTGCCGGTCCATCAGACTGGTTTTACTGCGACTTTTCTTCCAGGAATAATAAAACCGAACCAGACTGGCCATCGACTTATCGGGTAACTGCACAGAGACAATTTCAGTTACAGCAGGAACACACACTGTATTGGTCGCAGTGGTGAAAGTACACTGGTTAAACTGGTGAAGTACCATCTGCTGGATGCGGTGGAAGCTTTTTCCGTGGAAGCTGAAGGCCTGTTCAAAGAGGACTCTGTCCTCCACTGTCCACTCATCAGGAAATGGCGTGAAGTTCGGCAGATCAGCCAGAGACTTCTCAATGTTGTGTTTGTGCCAGAAGAGCATCCCCAGGGCCTAGAGCACAGGTAAATACACAGTAAGTATCCAGGTAAATACACAGGAACATACAGGAGTACATGGTAAACACAGATGCAGAGTTTGAAAATGTTGTGACAAGTACCTGCTCCATGTTGTACCCATGTTTCTCCTTAGCGATGGTGATGTACTCGTCCACTGCAACAGAATCACAGCTTCATGAATAATAATAATTATTATTATTTTTATTATTATTATTCATGTTCATACGATTCTACCAGTGTTCAACAGCACTAAACAAAACGTCTCTATGTTTAACTGTTCATTTTAAACACCAGTAACATTATAGTTTCTTACACTGAGTCTGGTTCAGGCAGCTGCTGGGAATCCAGACCAACATACCGAGGTTTTCTCTGAGCTGAGCCGCCTCGGCTACGTCTAGTAACAGCCGCAGGTACGCACAGATTTACACAGGTACACAGAAAAAAAATCACTGTTAAATTAAAGTACAATATTGTTTATATCAGATCTATGTCATGTGTCATAGTAAAAAACAGGCTTCTTTCCCTGTGTTCCCTTGAAGTCCACAACTTCAGTACCAGTCCTAACCTTCAGTACCAGTCCAGTATAAACATGAAACACGTTGCATCAGACCACTTTTAGTGAATTAAATGACTGGGGTGGAAGCGGCAGAGTGTCCAGTAGAACTGGTTCTGTTATAAAACTGATTGAACATCAGCGGCAGAAGAAGAAATACTACAGAGTAAGAGCTGACCACAGAACCAGAACCAGCAGAATATCAATTACATAACTTTAACTTATAAAATGAATCTATTTAAATCTACAAAATGACTAAATATGACGAGTTCAGAACCGCACTCAGGGCAGTTTATTACACAGTCCGAACCGGTATAACTCGTGTTCTAAGGAGCTGGAACCAGTCAGAGAAACTGGAACCAGATTCACGTAGCTTAGTGCTGCTGTTGTTCGAGGCTACCCTTCCACCTCAATGCTACCGATCCGTACTTGGCCTCTTACCCGGGTCATAGTCCGGAACCACGGCCTGGTACTGCGTTCCGACTCTCATTCCTCCTCCTCCTGCACACACAGTGCACAGCAGTAGTAAGTAGCAGTACTCAGAAGTATTCAGCAGTACTCGCGGTATTACAGTGATCGAGGCTACCCACCATGCTCCTCGTCGCTGCTGGAGCCTGAACTTCCTTCTTCCCAGCAGCTGTTGGTACTGGTTCCATTACCGGACAGACTCTTCCCGCCCGGGGTCGGTGCCGCTCCGGAGCCACTGCTGCCGCTGTTAGCCGGGGCTCTGCCTCTCCTCTTTCCCGGAGCCTCCGGGTTTCTCTCCAGCATCGCCGGCATTAAGCGGACGACGGAAGACCGGGCTAACAGCTAACTGCTAACTCCGGCTAATAGCTAATAGCCTGTTAGCTTAGCTGTCCTGCTAAGTGAACAGAAACGGCTAACTAGCCCCGGTGCTAAGCTGACAGTCCGTCCCGGACGGCAGCAGCAGGGTTCGGTGTGAAACCGTGACTTTGGGGCGGGACTGTTCCGGGTGGTGAAGCTAACAGAAGCTAAACGGACAGATGCTAACTGTTAACCCGAGACTGAGGCTTCACACCGAGTCAGAAAAGTTCCACTACAAGCGGCCGGAACCAGAAGAAGCCAGATGAAACCGGACCGACTCCGACAAACCGACCACAGACATGGACAACAGCACGAGTATTGATACAGATCAATAGAAATGATCAGAGAATAAAGTGTGCTTGAGTCTGATCGATCCCAGCTGGATCAGGGTCTGAACTCTGCTGCCATCACAGGTCACACAGGAAACTGCTGACAACCAATTTCTGCTGGTCCCGGTCCGTGAGGGTTACTATCCATCACTAATCAATACTGAGCCACCAGCGGTTATTGATTATAAAAATCAAATCAAGTTTTATGTCCACAGCCCAGAACCATTAATGGACCTTTGCCCGCTGTTGGATCCTGATCAACATTAACCAGGGCTGTTATTGATAAGATAGAAATAAATATATATAAAGATAATATTTAAAGACTTTAATGATCCAAAGGGAGAAATTTACTTGTTACAATGAGATGAAGAGTAAACAATACAGCACAATACAGAAGTGAGTCATATGTAAAAGTCAGTAAGGTAAAGGACATAAAGACATTTCTAATTAGAAATATTAACAATAAAATGATGAATGGTGATATAAATAATACAGAACTGACATATGTGTAGATATTGGGTAAATAAAAATAACAGTGGACACAAAACATCGCATGAAGTGTTCATTTTACTTTTCGTGGCTAAATGAACTATCACAGTTCATCATAAAGCAGACTGTCCAGTATGGTACTGATCTTATCCAGCTGTCCACATTGTCCTCGTCTCTGTCACAGCCTCCAGACTGTCCAGTTCTAGTTCAACTACAGACTTTTCGATCAGCTTGTTCAGTCTGTTGTCCTCACAGACATAAATGCCACCTCCCCAGAACAGAACCACAAAGAACAGAGTAACCCTAACCCCCTAACCCTAACCCTGGGTTGACTAGAAAAGTCAACTCTGTCCTATCTTATATACATTCATTTGTATTATTTGACTACAAGATATTTTTTATGAATCCACAATCTATACTTTCTCTCCCAGGAGAATTTTATATTGTGGGGTGGGGGCTGCTGCACCACTATGGTAGCTAGCGCCCTCTATGGACAAGTTGCCACTGGTTGTACGTTTTATTAAAATTTCAAGTGTTCTTGTTTCAACATTGTGATATTTTTGGATGTTGCAGTGTGGCCACACAACATTTTAAGCGACACTCATTAGGACACGTAAAACTACTGTGTGTGAGGGAAATGGCACTGCATATTTTCATTGTAAATAATGTTAAAGATGTTTTGAATGTTAGTGATATGGGAATGTTTGATTTGTCAGTTTTGTAATTACTGTTTGTTTTGCACTGATGGCCGGGGGGTTGTGTCCATTTGTTCAGTTAATTTTCAGTTTAATGCAATACATATTGGTAATTTACCTTTATTTTGTCATTTGTATATTTAGTGTTTGGATGAGATTGGATGAACAAGTTTCCTGTTCCCGATGCTACACTCTGGATCCTTTTTTTCAATAAACATTTTTGGCATTAAAAACAACGTTTAATAGCAAACATGTTGGGTTAATATGTATTTGCATTAATTAATTAGTTATAGAGCATGGTAATTTATGTGATTGATATGAAAATTGATATGTTATATAATCATAATATTGCTTACCATTAATATGTTCATAAGTTATATGAAACTGCCCAAATCTTTGGGTAGCGTTCACAATCCTAAAGAATGCAAAAACTAGGTAGGGGACAAGTAAGGTGGAAAGAAGACAGAGCTCAACCAAAACAAAACATGACTCCGTGAAGAAAAGAACCAGAACCAGGAAATGAGTGGAATATAATCAGAGATGAAATAGGCTAAGATATCAGAAACAGAGAAACCAAACATGGCAAAACATGGATGTGAACATATAGTATGTGAGAACCAGAGGAATTGTGATACAGAACTTGAAACAAAACCCCAGTCCGGTGACCAACTTACAGCAGAACACAAATCAATAGTCCACAAGAAAGGAGAGAAGAGTGGAGGATTCACTGAGGCCATTTGAAAACTCACTTGTTTAGAAAGTATTTCAAATTATTCTTTCTCACTCACACACTTACACACACACACCAAAAAAAAAAAACACAACTTAATCTAGCACTTAACACTTTAGCATGTTTTTTCTTCTGACAAGTTTTATCTTATCAGGGCTCTTAGCTGGAAGAAACTCATAGTTACAGAACCCAAATTGTAATTGCTTGTGTCTCCTTGTAAGTCGCTTTGGATAAAAGCATCTGCCAAATGAACTAAAGTAAAGTAAAGGCCTGAGACCAAGGAGAACATGACACAAAAGAAGGGAAGTGAGGGGTAAATATACTGTGGCTTAGTGGATGGAGCTGCAGCTCTGCATGGGCAAAATGAGGAAAGGTGGACATAAGGGTGAGTGTGACGGGTAGCGCAGCAGCAGAGGAGTGTAGTGTGTGTTCAGTCAAACCAGATCAGCTGACAGGCGACGCTGAGGTGTTTTCTTTACATCAACTCACATGATGATTGGTGGGTAGGTGTAGTTACATACAGTGAGCAGAAGGTGGTGTCTTCATCATGTGTTCAGTGGATCTGCTGATGATCCTGCACTGAAAATTACTTCAGTCTGTAAATGTAATGTGGTAAAAATGTATATTCTAGTATATAAGTTTATATATAGTATATAGGTTTTCACAGTATTAATATAAATTATTTCCTTCAGTATATGTTTGACGATGAACTACTTCAGAATCAGAATCTCATTGTCATAAACATAGTAAAACAGCCGTTACACTAAGTCATGAAATTCTTATTGCTACATAAGTCCCATTGCACTTCAGTAAAAAAGCAAGTAAGAATAAATAAAGAATAGACATAAGAATATGTATAGAAAATAGAGTGTGCTGTGCAATGTGCAAAGTCGAAGTGCAGGACTAGAGGTAGAGGGTTGGATTAGTGTTCAGGAGCCTAATGGTCAGTGAGTAGAAGCTGTTCAACAGCCTGGATGTACAGCATTTCCCATTTCTGTAACGCCTTCCTGATGGCAGGAGGAATCAGAATCAGAAAACAATATTCATCCCAGAGGCAATTGCTTATATCAAGACTGCAGTCACACAAGACAATCACACAAAGACAGAAAACTTTACACAAGGACTCAAACAAGAACAATACAGTATTAGGTACAAGGTTCAGGATAAGTACCAGAATAAGTAACACGTGTTGATAAGTACAAATGAGACAGAGCTATATGAAAACTAGGAATATACTGAAAATAGAATATAGACTATATTGCACAGCATTCTCATAATTATATTGTACAAGTTGAGTCAATACTTTAACTATTTATAAGGTAAAATATACAGTAAAAAACAGTATCCTAAGTAATTATATTGCACATGACGCCACATTCGCCACCATAGGACCCATCTTGAAACAACTGAGAGAAAATGGAAGAAATCAAAGTGCCCGGTTGTCCTTAGTGAGTATAAATCTCTCCTAACTTCTTTCCCTGCTGCTGTCAGCACTGCAAAAATTGCATGCTTTCAGGAAAAGGTAAATAACTGCACAGACACCCGCAAACTCTTTTCCACCTTTAACCGCCTCCTAAACCCTCCCTCATCTCCCCCCTCTACCTCCCTCTCAGCTGAAGACTTTGCCACCTTCTTCACAGAGAAGGTGGCTGCCATCAGCAAACAA
>JAUYWH010000014.1:105321-123081 GCA_034779795.1 Ctenopoma multispine
ACTATACACTCGCTCACTTGGTCATGTCATCCAATCCCATGGTTTTTCCTACCACTCCTATGCCGACGACACTCAACCGTCCGCGTGCATGTCTGAGCGACACCTCCAATTGAATTTATCCAGAACTGAGATTCAGCAACCATCAGTTGTAGGTCAGTGTTATGTCCTGAGGGAAGAAACTGTTCTTGTGCCTGGTAGTTTTAGCAAACAGAGCTCTGTAGTATCTATTATAGGGGAGAAGCAGGAAGAGGTTGTGTCCAGGGTAGGAGGGGTCTGTGCTGATTTTCTCTGCCCGCTTTCTGACACTTGAGGTGTACAGGTACCCAAGAGAGGGCAGAGGTGCACCAATGATCTTCTCTGCAGTTCTGACTGTGCACTGCAGTTTGTGTTTATCCTGTGCAATGGCTGCTCCAAACCAGACTGTGATGGAGGAGCAGAGGATGGACTCGATGACAGCAGAGTAAAACTGTATCAGCAGCTCCTGGGGAAGGTGAAACTTCTTCAGCTGCTGCAAGAAGTACATCCTCTGCTGAGCCTTTCTGAGGAGGGAGCTGATGTTGGTGTGTTCAGCTCCAGGTTGTTGTGTCTGCACCAGTGTCAGCTGTTCAACCTTCCGTTGATACGCAGATTCATCACCATCTCGGATGAGACCGATGACGGTGGTGTCATCTGCGTATTTCAGGAGAATCTAGTGCTGGTTTAACAAGAGAACAGAATCCAAGACCAGCCTCTCGAAGACCTTCATGCTGTGGGAAGTGAGTGCAACTCGCTGATAGTCTGATGGGGCACTGGAGCACGCCTTCTTGGGCACAGGGACCAAGCATGAGGTTTTCCACTGCACTGGAACCTTTATTATACTGAGGCTCAAGTTGAAGATCCTCAGCAGTTCTCTACATACCTAGGCATTTGTTAAAGAACAGGTCAAGTTTGTTGGCACTCTCAAAATCTCCATCTGCCACCATGCTGGTGGACTTAAAGGTATTAATCATCCTTATTCCCCCCCACACATATCTGGTATTATTTTGCTGCAGTGTAGGCTCCAGCTTCCTCCTGTAGCTGTCTCTTCCTTCCTAAAGCTTCACACACAGACGTCTTTGTGCCTCTTTAGCTGCCTCCCTGTCACCCAACCTGAAGGCCTCCTTCTTCTCATTCAGGAGGGCTTTGATGTCCTTGGTTACTCATGCTTGTTGTTGGGGAATCAACATATAGATTTAGGTGGCACACTGATGTCAACACGAAAGTTGATTTAATCCATGATGAAAGGATGAAAGAATCCGGATGTCTCGTCTGAAGGCTCATGGTCGCAGAGTAGATGACATCACACGCGGATATCACGTCGACCAATGGAGGAATGTAAACAACAATGTCAATCATCCGGTTAAAACTCCCTGGGCAGATAGTATGGACGGAGCCCTACTGCTACCAGCTCAATGTCCGGGCTACAGCCATGTTCCTTAATCCGGAATGCGCTGATGCAGTCTAGATTCATTAAAGAACATTAAACTGCATTTGCAAAACTCTCTGTTGTTTCTGACCAGCACTGTAAGTTCATAAACTTTATTTTCCAGCAACCTCACATTGCCCATGATGACGGAGGGGAGATACGGTTTGTATTGGCCTCCTCCGCTGCTCAGTTTGTTGTCCATTCCCCATTGCTCTTATTCTCCGACCCTTCGCTCCTCCACGACATCCTGTCCTTGTCTTTCCCCTCTGTATCTCCTCAGGAAGGTCTGAGATAATGTCTCCATGTTGTGCTTTATGTGGCCCCAGCAAAATCAGCTGGTCTCAGGTATAAACAAAAAGTCGGTCGCTGCTGCTAGCTGCATTAGCCTAAATAACTACATCTAACCACATGGTTGTGGAGGGCACAGCTTGTTAATGCAAATTTAACAAAACATAAAAAGCATACAATAACACTAATGTATGAGATGGAGCAGTCATAACGTGCAGGCTTCACGCCTGCGCAAATAGCTTAAGGAACTATGACCTATCAAATTGTTTGTTGTTTTGTAAACACCTACGGAATGTGCAAAAAGCCTTGGGGTTTGGATACACGACAAAACTAAGTCTGAACGATCATGTAGCTGCGACCTCCAGGACCTGCAGGATCCCTCTCTACATTCATAAGATTAGGCCTTTTCTCTGACAACAGGCTGCACAGCTCCTTGTCCAGGAAATGGTCATCTCCAAACTTCACTATTGCAACTCTTTCCTGGCTGGAGCTTCTGCAGTCACCATCAAACCCCTCCAGATGGTCCAAAATGTGGCGGCCCGCCTTATTTTCAACCAGCTGAAATACACTCATGCCGCACCTCTTCTCATCTCTCTATCCACTGGCTCCCAGTAACTGCTCACATTGAGTTTAAATCCTTGATGGTTACCTACAGGGCTGTAAATGGAACTACCATCTTATATCAGCACACTATTAGTAAGCTACACTTCTCTTAGGTCTGCAAATGAAATGAGATAAAAAAAATTCCCTCTTCACGGGGTCTCTGATCCTAATCGAGTCTATTCTCCTTTGTTGTCCCTGGCTGGTGGGACAACCTGCCCTGCTGCATTCGACTAGCTGAGACTATCACTACCTTTAAAAAACATTTTAAAACTCAGTATTTCAAATGAGTCTAACCCACACACATACATTCACAAAAATTGTCTAGCACTAAATAAGTCCTAACATGTTCTTTGTCTTGACGAGTTGGGTCTTATCAGGGCTCTTTGTTTGTAGTAACTCAGAATTTACAGAAACTGAATGGTAATTGGTTGTGTCTTCTCCTTGTAAATCACTTTGGATAAAAGCGTCTGTCAAGTACAGTAAAGTAAAAGTAAAGTAAAGTAAATGTGTATGTCAAAAAATATAAATGTTAAAATAGTGAAAGTTGATATACAGCAGCTTTACATACCCTATTTTAAGCCCAATAAACAATGGTATGTTTCTTATTCCTATGTCATAACATTTAAATGGTAATACCTTGTTAACCAAAATACAAGCTTACAATGACAGTGTGAGGACACATGTATAGTTTCTTAGAGAATCAGTACTACGGGGCACTACAGGCAGGATTTGTGTTTTTATAATTATATCTCTAAAATTATAATAAATATACTAGTGAAGAATGTTCCACAAAATACAAAGATGCACACATGGAAGTTAGGTTTAGGATTATGGTTAACAATCCTGAACTGAGTCCTACTGACAACAAAGAAAAAAAACATTGTGACATATGAGATGTATACTGCCACCTGCTGGGGAGTTATGAAGAACTACACTTTACATTAAAAAATTCATCAACACAGAATAGTTATTGAATTATTCCATTGTCCCACTCGTGGCCAACCTCTGGCTGTGCAGCTGTACTATTTCTACAGTTCTAGGTTTTTTGAGCATGTCAAAGGGCTCAGTAGCTGAGGATGAAAGCAGGATTGGCAGGTGGTGGTCAGCATTTACTGTGCATTTTCCTAAGGAGATGCCAATTCTAGCTTTATTTGATTCTATTGTCAGATTCTTGTTCCTGAGTCATTGATGCTTCAGCAGCTGATTTATTTCCAGCTCTACTTACTGATCAGTTCATGTAAAACTTGAAATTGGTGAGTACAGTGACATGATGAGTTTTTCCACATTAAAAAAGAAACAGATATAAATAATCATGTATCTACTGATTCTACTCTAACAGAACCTGCAACACTTTAAAGGCCACTATGTTCGATATGTCAGCAATGTCTGACACTTGATCCAACCCAACCCCCAGCGCCCAAAACAAACACCCACACATGGAGCTGAACCACAGGAACAGAGACAGGCTGGGTGGGATCTGGGTTAGGAAGGGGGGACAACGGCTATAAAAGTCCGGAGGAGCAGAGGAAAAGGTTTGACTGGGACTCTGCTGAACCAGGGTCAGTCTCTTTGCTTCAGACAACGTGTATTTGGTTTCAGGTGTGCTCCTGATGCCGTGGCTGCTGTCCTCTCACCAGGACACTTTGTCTCCCTCTCAGCGTGAGTGTGAGCGGACAGTGTTCTCCTTCTACTGCGCGGTGCGGGAGCAGCTGCCTGTCTGGCTGCTGGAAGACATGCGTGGCATGGAGGTTTTCTCTTGGGACGACGGATGCCCACGACCCTTCTTGCCATCTGAAGCGCTGCTGTATGCACTTGTGCATGACCACCGGGACTATGCACGTTACCTATTGGACAGGTACTCAGTGAGTGCACTCAGAGCACCCCGCTGTACCTTCTGCTGCTGCCGCAGCAGTGGAGCCCCGCACCTGAATGTGGCTGTGCGCTACGACCGTGTAACGATCCTGGCCATGATAGTGGAGGCTCTGAAGAATGTGCAGAGTGAGCAGCAGAAATACCTGGACAGCTGTGGCGACTGCTCACACGTGGCTGATGCGGGGAAGACGGCGGTGCAGCTGGCGGTGGAATTGTCACGACCAGACTGTTTGTTGCTGCTGCTGGTTCACGGCGCCGCACCTGACGGACTGGAAGCTGCGCTGCAGACGCTCAGTTCCTGTAATGTATCGCAGCGACGCCAAGCACAGCGTTGCCTCGACTTCCTGCTGCTGTTTGTACCCAAACCGCCACTGCTGCTCCACCTACAGGATGAGCCGCAGCACTGGCAAAGCTTGCTGGGAAATGATGTCTTCAGCTGGCTACGTGGTCTGGCCCCGCCCCCCCTCCTGCTATCAGCACTCAGGTGTTTGGCCCAGTCTGGACCACATCAGATCAACTCACTGCCTGAGTTCCTGCAGCTGCACAGCTGACGATGATGTCTGCTGCCATGGAAACAGTGTGGACAGTGCGTGATTGGTTGGTTTGTCAATGGTGTAAAAAATCTGTAAATAAAAACGTTAAACCTGATACTGCAAAGTCAGACACAAATACTGCAGAGTCAGCGTGGAATGGACAGTCTGTTTTAACCTGGTCAACAAATGTCTCTGTGTCAATGTAGGACTAGATTTCAGTGATGCGCGTGTGTGTAAAATGTCCATGAAAACGTTTACTTTTTGTACTTTGTATTTCTACACTGTGGTAATGATAGTTTTGCTTAAGTAAATGATTGATAAAGGAGTATTGTGTTTAAGAGGGGGCACTTTAATTTTAATATTTTAATTGTGTAATATAGTGTATTATCCTGTAATATTGTGGGTTTTGTTCTTGACTCTAACTTGTTCTTACTATCATCGAGTCACATCATTTCCCTAGCAATAAATAAAGTATTTATGATTCTGATTATTTTAATAGTACTTCTTCTAAGTACTAGTACATATTCTAAACAATAGAGCTTTTTCCACTTTAAAGATGGTTTAAAATTTATCTGGAGCTGTCATCCTAGCAACAAGGCCCCAGATAAGTGGATCAGATTATGATGAGAAATTATTCTGATCTGTTGCTGTTCACAGTTTAATAACCGTCAAATATAAATCTGAGTAAACTCAATAGAAGACTCTGAACAAACCAACAGAACCACAAATGTATCATTCAGGTTAGTTTCACTTCACCACTGTCCTGAATGAACTCATTAGGTGAAACGATGGAGGAGGGCTGTGGATAGATGTAACAGCCCCACCTCCAGCCCCCCATTAAGAGGGTCGTTAAGTGTGTTTTCTCTTCTGCTTTCTTTTTACTTAACGAGCCTATTGGGTTAGGGTTAGAGGGGTTAGGGTTAGAAGTCAGAAGTCCAGTAGCCATGACTCAACCTTCAGACACCTGGATGGGGAGGATCTTTACAGACAGCCCCACCCCTGGCAACTCCTCCTACCCCCATTGAGTGGGTCTTTAGTGTGACCAACCTGGTGGATGTGTGAATTGGGCCTGATTTTCCTGGGGATGGATGAAAGGGCAGCATGGTAGGTTGAAGATAAGTTGTGTCAGAGGCCTCCACCTCTGTTGAGTGAGGGGTTGTTTATTTGAACATGCAAAGCTTCCTTACTCCTCTCCCAAACCACCTGTCTTCTCTTTCTAACATGTGAATATTATTAGATTCTAGAATGGTGCCTGTTGGGCGACAGCCAGTTGAGTTCTTTGTGTGTTGTTGTTTTTGTCATCTGTCTTCTTCCAACTCATGTTTTGTGTTTTTCTGAGGTGAAGGGCAGAAGTGAACTGACTGGGATCTTTATGATCTCCTCTTTTTGTAAGAGGATTTTTGGTGATTTGTCTGAAGGCAAAATGTTGGAGACAGCATTGTTTTTACATATGGAAACAGCTAGTCTGCTATTAGCAAAACACAGGTCTAGATCCAGGAGGAAGGGTTCTTGGGAAGGGATCCTGGGATCCACCATAAATCACCAAAAATGCTGGTGAGGATGAAAGGCAAACAAGGCCCAGTTACCATCAAACTTCTCATTGTCTATCTCTACCTTTATTTTTGTAGTTTATTGTTGATTAATTATAGTTTTTAACTTTTGTTAGATTTCAGTTTTACTCTGCTACTGTGACAAGTGAATTTCCCCTTTGGGGATCAGTAAAATTTTAATCTTATTTTAATTTGTTGTCCTTTATCCTTTAAATGAAGGCACACAGTTGATTCTGTTGAGTCCAGAATTGAGGTGTTGCTCCTTCTGTGCTGGATCATCCTCCTGTGTAGGAGCTGTTTGGTTTCTCCAATGTTCAGTTTAGAACATCTTATGTCAAGGTGTCCAATTTCTAGGGTGGACTAGTCTCTGTCTCAGTGTGTCTCCACAAAGGTCTGAAGTGTCTTCATCGTTCAGGCTGTTAAACCTTGTGAGGGTCGGGAGATTTCAGGCCGTGACAATTGTTTCAAGAACCAGGATCAACATCAGAACCAGAATAAAACCAGGAGAGTCCTTCAAGTTTATTCTGTAAAAGACATTGTTTTTTTTAAATTGTTGTATCATTAATAAATTAATTATCTGCATTTTACTTTTTGAAAAGTAAAACTGCATTTTACTTTTTGAAACTTGAAACAAAGTTTCAAGTTTTTTACATCATACCGGGCTCCGAGATTCAGTCATTACTGATCCTGATCAGTAAACTGGATCAATAACATGCTTCAGTGTTTAAACATGTTTATTAAGTTAATAACATCACAATAGTTGAGTTTACACTGAATTCCTATTCGTCAGCAGCAGAAAATCCAACCAATCAGCTAACAGCAGGATGATATCATCACAGAGTCACACCTCTTTAGGTTTCCATAGCGATGAGAGAGACTAACCTGAACCTCACTGCAGGTCCACCAGTCTGCCATAATCAATTATGGTCCAGGTTTTCTTTTAAATCTTAATCATGTAGAATATTTAAACTAACAAATGTTTAATTTAACCTAATTTACATTTTCTTTTTGTAATGAGCTCCAACGGACGGAGTCCCAGACTGTTACCATGATAACGGGGACAAACAGGTGGGCAACTACCCAAAGCAACATTGTCCACAGCAACAACTGTTGCGAAACTGGACTGAACTGAAATACACCAATGAAATGGGTTCTATTTAAACGTACAGAACCAGACTGAAGTAAACTGGAACCACTCAGAACAAGTTATGAAAGCCCAGATACTATAGTGGTTTAGATGTTGTCATTAAGAAATGTAAAAAACAAAAAAAAGGCAAAAAAAACAAAACAATTAGAACCACGGTCAAGTGAACTATACCAGTCCAAATGTCCCTTTAACGTCCTCATACAGAACGGGACAAAACTGAACTGAAGTGGGATAGAAGACCAGAACCAGTTAAAATCACTTAATTAAAATAATGTTGACCAACACATTCTCAGTCAACTAAATTAAAACAACCAGTAGAACCAGTAGAACCAGGCTGAACAATCTGGAACATGTGAAATGTTCTTTAAACGTCCTCATACAGAACCAAAACCAGACTAAAGTGAATTAAAGTGGGAAGAGAAAGATGAGTCACTTAGGACGACTTAGAATTAGTTACAACAGTAGAACCAGTGGTATACAAGTGGTATAACCAGTATATATACAATGTATTAAATATTAGCGCATTTAGACCTGGTCTGAGGGATCTGGTCTCTGTAGGATCTGTTCCCAACCCCCTAAAAATAAAGTGCTTCCTGTTCAAACAAAAGAATAAAACTAAGTTCACTTCAATTCCCAGCAGCCACCTGGGCTGTCAGCCATCTTGTTTCTTTAATTTACTTTACTTGGCCTTTAATTGTTTCAGAACAATCCTAAACTTTACTGTCACAGGAAGTGATGTCACTGACATCACAGTGTTCCACAACCAAGTCCAGATCAGACAGACCACCTGTTGGGATGCAGGTCACAGATCAGATGAGCTCCCATTCGTCATCCACGTTGTCCCCGCTGAGGGCGGGGCCTGAAGAGGAGGGGCCTAAAGTGGCAGGTCTACTGGAAGTTTGGGGGAGAAGCTTTGTCAGCCGCCGAGACAATCCACCAATCAGAGTCACTGCCCACACCACGTCCTCTGGAGTTACTGAAGAAGCAGAAACACATGAGACACGTGAAAAAAAACAAAAAAAAAACAGTCCCGCCTTCCCAGTAAAAACCCAGTCTTACCAGTTAACCAGTTGGCGCTCCCGGGGATCTTCTTCCAGTAGTCTCCGGCAGGATTCTTGTCAGAGATGCCATAACGTCGAGCCAGATCTCCATTTACACAGCGAACCCAAACAGTGCGACAGCTGAGGACCAGCTGGCTGACCACTAGACCTGAACCACAGAATGTAAATGAAAGATTAGGCCTTTTCTCTCACAACAGGCGGCACAGCTCCTCGTCCAGGCAATGGTCATCTCTAAACTTGACTATTGTAACTCTCTCCTGGCTGGAGCTTCTACAGTCAGATACACCCATGTCACACCTCTTCTCACCTCTCTCCACTGGCTCCCAGTAGCTGCTCGCATTGAGTTTAAAGCTGTAAATGGAACTGCACCATCTTATATCAACACACTATTAGTAAACTACACTCCTGCACGTTCTCTCAGATCTGCAAATGAAATGAGATTAAAAATCGCTTCTTCACGGGGTCTCTGATCCCAATCAAGTCTATTCTCCTTTGTTGTCCCTGGCTGGTGGAACAACCTGCCCTGCTCCATTCGACTAGCTGAGACTATCACTACCTTTAAAAAACATCTGAAAACTCACTTGTTTAAAAAGTATTTCAAATTAGTCTAACACACACACACAACACATTCACAAAACATGTCTAGCACGTAACAATTTCTCACATGTTCTTTATCTTGACGAGTTAGGTCTTATCAGGGCTCTTAGTTTGTAGTAACTCAGAATTTACAGAAACCGAATGGTAATTGCTGATGTCTTCTCCTTGTAAGTCGCTTTGGTTAAAACTGTCTGCCAAGTAAAGTAAAGTAAAATAAACCAGTAAGGACCAGCAAAACCAGTCTTACAGACAGGTGTTAACAAAAGACGAACAGACGTTTACCTGGCACCTGCTCCCAGTCCGTCCCTACGGGCATCTCATCACTGAGTCCAGTTCTGACAAAGACACTTCCTCTGTTGTCCAATGCCCAGAGGAGACGGTCATTAGGACTTGTCTGAATACTGACCAGCTGCACTCCTAATAGCTGTAGAGACATGATGTAACAGTTACCTGGCCAGGTGTTTATATACATGTACAGTACATGTGGTTCTATGTGGATCCAGTTTGTGTTACCTGTACAGGTGGTTCTATGTGGATCCAGGCAGGCAGCATCATGCTCGGATTTAACGGTTGAGTCCCAACTCTGAAGTAAACGACTCCTCGATGATCGACGGCCCAGACATTCTGGCTGCCGCAGCTCATGCTGACCAGACGGACAGTTCCTGTTACACACAGGTGAACACACCTTTTATAAGAATGGAGGTGGGGGTTGGGGGTGGGGGGCTGAGAACCTCTTTAAGGACCAGTGGACCAACCTTAAGAACATCTGAAGCCTCCTCAAGGGAATAAAACCTTTTCCTGAATTCTACAACCTGCTTGAGGACCCCTTTCAACTGCCATAAAACCACTGCATGATCCATTGGAACCTCTTTGTGGACTACTGGAACTGGACTACAGAGATTCGGAGCTGTGATTACTGCCAACAGGAGGTCTGCACAGAACCGAATAAAGGGTCTGAAGAGAGTCTTTTAAAAAGATGTTTTAGCTTTGTGGGTTTAGTTTGACAGGAACAGTCTCATTGTGGAGAAGTTTAACGAGTTTCTGCTTGACGTTGTATAGACATGATTTTAAAAATAAAAACCTCTTCAGCTCAGCGAATTAGGAGCTGTTATTTGGATCATGTTAAACATCACTGACAGCTCTGTGTGACTGCTGGTGTGGGTGGGGGTCTGCAGTGCGTAGTAAATAAGTCTGCAGACAGACACTCATGTGGTGGGGGGGGCAGTGAGAAGGGCACAGGAACTAAAAACAGATCTGACCTATCAGCTGACGCACACAAACACTGACCTCTGAGTTACACAACTTCCACCTGTCAGAGTGACGGAGACACACAGACACACACCAACAACTCTATGACATTAAAAAGCTAGTTTGCAGGTTATTAGGGACCCCCCTGATAAAACTAGTAAATCCTGCTCACAGTATCGCCAATAAATCGTAAATAAGAATGTTAGAGAATTTAACTGCACTGCTACTTCTCTGTCAGAGAATCAGGGTCCAAGATACAGTTCAGAACTCCAGGTTCTGGGTCACCGGTTGTTCTGAGAGTCTAAACTACACATGATGAAGCTGATTTTAGTTTCTCTGGAACTCTAACTGTGAAAAGAGAAACTTTGACTGCTCTATTTTGTGTTTGTCTGACATTAATGTGATGCCGTATTAGGTGGAGATTTTATTACTGTTTTTTATTACTGATTTTATTATTGTAAGTAACTTCAGCGAAGAGACAGAAACACAAAGACTGCACCTGTGTGACTGAGCCATCACCTGGACAGCTAAGGTACATCTGAATCTGGTTTATCAGCTCAGAATGCAGCAGACAGAGATTGTGTCTTAGTATTGGGAACAAATGTTATAATCAAACAATAAGATTACAGACTAATTACAGCAAAATAACTAATCACAAAACAGACTAAGTGTAAAAGTTACTAAAATCTCAATTACAGTGATGTTGAAATGAGCAAGCAGTGAAGAAGAGAGTGAGGTGTCCGAGACGTATATTTATACAGCCAGTAATTATGAACGACGGAAACACATTGTGACACCTAAAATGAAATCTACGGGAACAGGTGAGTATGTAAGTGATGTCCATTGTGGAGTCTGAGCACATACCAAGCTGGCTAAGGTCCAGGGGGGTCCAGTGCAGACCAGTGGGACAGGATGGAGACAGCGTGCGAATGCAGACTCGGCCGTGAATGTCCAAACCCCACAGAGCATCCTTACAGGCAGACAGGTGAGTCAGCTCCACCTGAGTACAGATGCAGAACACAGCAGGTAGGCCATAAGAACAAGTAAAGACCAGTAGAACTAGTCTTGGAGACAGGAGTCATGTGTTTTAACTAGAGCTGGGCACATTAATGCACTATAATCGCGTTAATTAATTAACACCTTTAATTATTTTATTGCACATTAATGCAGTTTTATCATTGATGATGATGGTGAAAGTCTGCCTCTCACTGGGTCTGAATACACACACAGACAAAGAGTGGGTCACAGGAGGGGTGGTATATTGATCAGTACTGGCTTTCGGTTGGCTTCGTTGTGCCTCTCAACCAATGAGAGTATTTAGGGGTGGGCCTGAGACTGCTTAGGCGTTGCAGCATTACAGCATTCTGCAACAGTAAATAACTGAACAGACAAGAGGTACCGAACTTTTACAAGGACACTTTCATTTTAAATCTCTTCCACACGGCGGAGTTGATAGAACCACAGTTATCTGTTACCACTGCAAAGTTTTTAAAAAAATTGTATCACCGGTTTCAGGTTTGTGATGTGTGTGTGTTCACTGTGACATTAGAGCAGAGCTCTGACGTGTGCGACACAGAAATCGCAGGAGAAAAAAAACACCATGTAGAGACGGAAATGACATAAAGATGAAGATAAATAACATGAGGCTGTTTAGTTATATTAACAACAGAACAACGTACAGACCTGTGGTTACACACAGGTTGTTCTAGACTCTGAAACTAGTTTTTCTATAATAAATTAGATGGACGTTAATGTCCTGACAAATAGTTTTGGTTTTCTATTAAATTTTACTAAGTTGAGATTTATAAGAAATATTTAACTGCTACTGTATAAAGGGATTACTGCTATGAAAAACCATCTTATTTGTTAAAGTGTTTGTAGACTAAATATTATTGCAATTCTGTTCATATAGCAGTACTTTGAAAATTAAAGTAAAAAAAAACTATTTTTGAATTAGGACATTTTGCCCATAACACTGCGATTAATCGCGATTCAAATTTTTCATTGTTTCCCAGCACTAGTTTTTACCTCAGGTGGTAGAGGCATGGAAGAGGGACGAAGCTCTCCATCCTGATCCCAAACACAGAAGAGATCCTTCCTGCTCTGAGCCAGCCAAAGGAATGTACCTGAAACAAACAGGTAGACTCATGATCAAGTAAGTTTAACAAAATAGATGGATGAAGATTTTCTGGGGTTTAGCACTAGCTGTCATCTGGAAGAGTGCTTATTCAAAGTATGAGAACCACACAGGTCCAAGAAAACAGAGACTTGTTCAGTTCAGAGTTACCTTCTTTATGAGGAACACAGGAACATGTGATGAAGGTCCACCTGGTGGATGAGACGGTTCCTCTTGGTACAACGTTCTGCCAGAAAGTTCCTGAAGGAATTGAAATCAAACAGCAGCTAAGAAACTGGAAAAACAGAAAATTTGAACTGAACTCTGGACTCTACTGACCCACAAGGCTGCCACGGGCCAGGTGGAGCTGGTTCCGTCCTGATGCAACCCAGACTCCGTTGGCATTAGCACTGACCAGGCTCGGCTGGCACTGTGAGTACTGCGACAAAAAGGCCACCACCCGCTCCACCGGCGCCCTGGTTACAGTGGCAACGCTCTGCGTGGCCTGCAGCAGCGTCTGGAACAGACTTCCCTGGTCAAAGACCACGTAGTCCGAAATACTGATCTGAGGGACACAGACAGTAAGGCTGTGGACACGAGGCCACACACGATGAATGTTAAACTACAACTGTGTCTGTACCTGCCACCAGTGGTCATCATCTCCCTGCGGTCGGGACAAACACACGCCGGTACGAAACCACAGGCTGCCGCTGGCATCCAGGGCCCAGGCCGTCCCCCCATCACCCAGGGCCACACACATGAGCTCTAGACCCTGAGCCTCACTGAGACACAGGGTTTATCCAGTGATCAACAACTGTTACACAGTTTTACAGCAGCAGTGGTTCTAAGTAACTAAGTAGTACATTTACCCAAGTACTATACTTAGGTACTACTTTGAGGTACTGGTATTATATATAGATATATATATTATATATTTTAATGGAGTATTTCCATTTTATGTTACATTTATTTTTACTCGTTAACTTTACTAGTTATTATTACATTCATAATAACATTATTAGGAAAGTCAAAAACCAGTTTTATTTGTAATAGTATACTGTCCTCCTGTTATCTGAATTCTCAGACTTTCTATCTGATTTAGTTCTTCGTACAGATAAAGTGATTATAGTGGGTGACTTTAACATTCATGTAGATGTTGATAATAACTGTCTCAACACTACAGTTAATTCTCTGTTAAGAGTCCATTGTTTTTACACAACATGTAAATAAACCCTTAGTTCTCTGACCATTTTTTCATAACATCTGAATTTACTAAAATGGAAACTACATCCCCAAGAAGAAATTCAACTACAGCAGATGTCTAACTGAAAATGCTGTTACCAAATTTGAACTGATCCAATTATCTTTTAATCCACTGACATATGCCAACACAGAAGAGGCCAGTGATTCTAACTTGATTCCTGTACAGGTCGATTATCTTGTTGATAATACTGCAGTCTCATTACGTACAATACTCGATGCTGTCGCACCTCTGAAAAAGAAGGAAGTTAATCAGAGGAGGTTAGCTCCGTGGTACAATTCACATTTTTGTACCTTAAAGCAAACATCATGAAAGCTAGAAAGGAGGTCCACTAATTCAAGCGAATCCCGCGTAGACTGGAAAGACGGCTTAATAGTGTAAAAAGAAAACCTCCATAAAGCTAGAACTTACTTTACAAGTAAAATCCTAACTATTAGAGACAAAATTGATCAGATCCTTCCTGCAACTGGTATGGATGGAATGTGTCCAGCAGTTCCTGACTTGTTTTTAGGATCTCATTCTTACTTAGAATAATTCCAACCTATAGATCATACAGTTAATTTCAGTAATTAAGTCAGCAAAACCATCTACTTGTCTCTTAGACACCATCCCGACTAGACTGCTCAAGGATATCATACCTCTGATCAGTAAGTCTATATTAGAGCAGATAAATCTATCTCTACTAACAGGCTATGTTCCACAGGTTTTTAAAGTAGCTGCAGTTAAACCTCTCCTGAAAAAAACTATTATTGACTCAGGTATTTTAGCCAATTATAGACCAATATCCAATTTGCCCTTTCTCTCTAAAATCCTTGAAAAAACTGTTGCAAAGCAGCTCTGTGATCACCTACGCAGCCCATCTGAGTCCTTAACATGTTACGTTATATTACTGTCATATTACACTGTTGCACTATCATGACACAATGCACCTTAACATAACGTAACATAACATTTTGCACCTTGTCCATACACTTTGCTAACAGACTATTATACTTTATTTATCATTTACTATTTTTTACTTTATTATTTAGATCTGTTTTGTATGCCTGTTAATGTTAAGTTAAAATTTTAACTAGCACAGTCGAAGTGGTTCAGGTTGCATTTCACTGCGTGTTGTACTATAACTATGCATGTGAAAATAAAGAACCTTGAATCTTGAATCAATTTTGAAAATCCATATGCAGCTCTGGGAACCCAAAATCTGGTACTCAGGACAGTCCTAGCAAAAAATTTGTGTACCTTACACACCTCTGTACAGTAGTATTACAGCAGTGTTACAGTAGTAGTAATACCTGACAGTGTCATATTTCCAACCCTTGCCCTCGCTGCAGTAGCTGTTCAGTCCTTCCCTGTAGAACAGGGCCTTGTGTTCGCTCAGAGCCCAGACCACGCCTCCTCTCACACACACCTGGCTGAACACGCAGGGAGAGTCCACCTTCACAGACCGAGCACAGGGACGTTCCACGCTGAGACCTGATGGACAGAGACAACAATTACCTGGATCCATCACCACCCAGAGACCAGGACCACAGCTGATCCACTAGTGAATTCAGAGCTTCACCCCCAGGATCCTCTGAAACACCATAGCCTGAGACAGCGCCCGTCCACCTGTAGGTCTCCCCTTCACCTGAACCCCTGGTCAGTCACCTGTCTGCAGAAAGAGGTCACCATTGGTCCTGATGATCCAGGCAGAGTCATCACCAAGAGCAACGAAGGCTGTTTGCTCCACAGCTTTGTACCAGTGACGTTTTCCTTTAACTGACACTTTAGCACAGGCAAACGCTGTCATTGTCTTCTGCTCCACCTTCCACAACAGATTACCTGGTGGAGTTAGCAAAAGTTAGCACCCAGCTATACATGCATGTACATACACGTGTATGTAACCAGCCACAGGATCATAAAGACCAGCAGGTTATAACAAACTGAAGAGGACATGCTATCTGTGACTTCACCAGCTCACCGAAAGGTGATACTGCCACCTGGTGGACGTTGTCTTCAAAGCGCTGCCAGTTGAGTCCGGATTCAGGTAGAGTGCTGCAAAAGAGTCCTCCTTTAAAGTCCAAACACCACACATACCTGAAACACATAGATAACCTGTCAGATACCTGAGGCCCAAAACCAGTGAGGACTGTGGAGTAGGTGCAGAAATCTGTGGACTATTTGCCAATGACTGATGGCAGACTCAGGGTCTCTGAAATATGGCTTCCTGCGTGGAATACAACGTCTAGGAAGAAGCTCAGTCTGCTCCCGGTTGGACCACCTTGTAGGAGCAACCAGGTGGGCAGGATGCTGACAGCGAATGTTTTAAGAGAGAATAAAGGATCTAGTTGTTGAATAGTTGATGGTTGTGTCACACAATCACAAACTTTATTAGTTCAGATTTCACCTGAAAAACAGAAGTCCCATTAAGTCACCTGCTGACCCACCTGTCTGTCACCTGGAGACTCAGTATTCCACATCCTGGTCCTGAATATCCCATCCAGCTTTCTGCCAACTAGAAAGAAACAACACAAATAATACAAATTTTCTCACCTGTGTCTGTGGTTGTATCTAACATGGACTGTTTGCATGTCTCACCTGGTCAGGTTTAAGTCTATCTCTGTCCTGAATGTCCTGGTCCATCTGGTCTCCCATTTTCTTGCTCTGATTGGATGGACAGGTGTGGACATCTCCTTCGGCAGCAGGGGGGAGAGTGTGACAGTAGATGTCTCCTTCTTCATCACTGGATATACTGGATTTTCTGTCCAGACAGGATACAGTGGAGTAAAACATCTGGTCTGCCACACCGGCAGGCGGTGCCAGGTCGTCTTCCTGTAGACAAACATAGATAAAATGTTAAATTACATTCATAGTCAATGCCTTAGTCCAAAATAGACTTAAACACACCTCATTTTCCTGTGGTCCAATAGGGGGACTTAAAAACTCATCATCCTGCTCCTCCATTGGCTGCTGTTCCTGTCCATCATCTTCATTAGTGTTGTGCATATAGGAGAATGTGCATTCCAGCAGCAAATCCACATCTGGAGTCTGAGGGACGGCCTCCACCTCTGGACCAGGACTAGAGATCTTTCCTGGGTTCAACTGGTTTTCCAGATCCTGGAGGAGCAGGGATACTGGGAGGGGGGAGCTGGGACAAGAAAACAAAGATAAGGCAGGTAAGCAGGAGACAAGGAGAGACGCATGCAAACTGATTCTGTCTGCTGGTCTTCAAACTCACCCGGGCTGGCTGAAGGAAGACTCCAAGTCCTCCCCATCCTTTACAGCTTTGTCTGATCCTACTGCTAGCCCCTGTGAGCCCTGATCCTGGACCTGTTCTGGAGTGTTTTGGTTCTGAATGTCCAGCCCAATAAGAGAGGTTCGGTCACTCAGAGGAGTTCCACTTCCTCCGTCACTACAGCTGCCATCCTGGACTACAAAGATGGAGTCTGAACAGCTGCTCTCAGAGAGACGGTTTCCACCACCGCTGTCTGAGGACAGACAGGAACACATGAGACAGTCCATTATAAAGTCTGTCTGTCTGTCTGTCTCCTGCATGTCTGTCTCTCTGTCTACTTGCCTTGTCGTCTCCTCCTCCTCTTCTTCACTCTGATGGCTTTCACCACCAGCTCCTGCTGCATCTCCTCCTGACCAAGGGGGGCGCTGTAGCGTCGGAGGGTTAACTCGCATGATGTGGTTACTGGACCGTTTCCATGGAGACTGTCCCATGAGGTGATGGAGCTGCTGCGACTACGAGAGCTGCTGGTGAAAAATCCAGACCGTTGGCCAAGCTGCTCCACAACCTGTACAGAGTGCAGCAAGTGAACCAGTCTTTAACTGAACCAGTCTTTAACTGAACCAGTCTTTAACTGAACCAGTCTTTAACTGAACCAGTCTTTAACTGAACCAGTCTTTAACTGAACCAGTCTGCACGTGAACCAGTCTGCACGTGAACCAGTCTTAGGGCTCTTTCACCACTACAGGCTTTAGTCAGATAGATAGATAGATAGATAGATAGATAGATAGATAGATAGATAGATAGATAGATAGATAGATAGATAGAT
>JAUYWH010000014.1:127567-147370 GCA_034779795.1 Ctenopoma multispine
TGTAAAGTGCTATAAAATGACTTATGTTGTGATTTGGCGCTATATAAATAAAGTTGAATTAACAGACATATAACGAAGCACAGCCTTATTATCTTTAGCCTGCTGCATCAGAATGGGACAAGGATCAGGACCAAGAAAACAGTTGTGTAATGTGACTGCAGGTGACCTGACCCCACACTGAAAACCTATGTGTATGTGTGTGGGGAGGGGGGCAGACTTAAGGAGGACACTAGTAGATATATTCAGGAAAAAATACTGCTGACATTTAGTAGCATAATATGAATGAAACCTGGATAACACTGTGTTCGGCAGTTGTCTGAAAACAGGTTCAGATTTGTGTCAAGCTGAATCTGTGGTTGTCTCATTAGTTATCAGTAAACCCTTTAACATGGGTCGTTTACTGTGAACTTCCTGGTGGATGTGTGAAGTGGTCTTAATCTTTCCTGGGGATACATAAAATGGCAGCATGATAAATTAGAGACGTACTATGTCCTAGGCCTCCACCTCTGATGAGGGATGGGTTCCATTGTCCACCTGATGATGCTAACCTGGAAGAGTAAGATTAGGCCCGCCTAATTTTCAACCAGCCAAATTACACCCATGTCACACCCTTTCTCACCTCTCTCCACTGGCTCCCAGTAGCTGCTCGCATTGAGTTTAAATCCTCGATGGTTACCTACAGGGCTGTAAATGGAACTACCATCTTATATCAACACGCTATTAGTAATTTACACTCTTCACGGGGTCTCTGATCCCAATCTAGTCTATTCTCCTTTGTTGTCCCTGGCTGGTGGAATGACTTGCCCTGCTCCATTCGACTAGCTGAGACTATCACCAATTTATATACAATAAAAAACATTTGCAAACTCACTTGTTTAAGAAGTATTTCCTTATCAGGGCTCTTAGTTTCTAGTTACTCAGAATTTACGGAAACCAAATGGTAATTGCTGGTGTCTTCTCCTTGTAAGTTGCTTTGGATAAAGTAAAGTAAAGAGAAATCTGCGGTCCAAACAAGACTGAAGAAGCTATTTAGACGAGTTGTGAAAGGTTTCAACCTAACAAGAAAGAAGTCCAGTTACCACGACTCAACCTCCAGATAACCTTACCTGGATGCCAGAGAATCTTCATCAACAAACAATCTGTGTTGTATATTATCGGCTGAGTATCACCTGCATGTTATGTGTGACGTGTGTTGTATAGAATTGTACATATATGTAGCTTGTGGTACCTCTTGCGGGGCTTTGTGCCCAGCTGGTGCAGCTCCTGTGTCTGTGTGTAGTAAAGAAAAGATCTCTGCTGGGTGGACACCAGCAGCACCTGGTGGCTGTACTCCATCTGAACCACACCTGAGGGCTCCTCCAACAGCAGCTCAGGTTTACACACGCCCTGTACAGGTAGAAAGTTGAGCACACAGAGGATGGTGTATGTTATCGTCCGCTGTAATCATCAGTTTACTAACTGATAACTGGTCCAGATCTGACCAAGTCCAACCTGATCCAGGTCCAGAGCTGAGAACACAATGCGTCCTTTATCATCTCCAGAGAAAAGCTTCATCCCGTTGGTGCTGAACGTCAGAGATGTCACCAAACCTTTGTGAAGGCCGACCACGTCGAACCGCCGCAGCTGCAGACATACAGGCAGAAAGAGAGAGATGGGTCACAGCTGCAGACAAGACAGAGAGAGAGAGAGAGAGAGACAGGTCACAGCTGCAGACAACACAGAGAGAGAGAGACAGGTCACAGCTGCAGACAACACAGAGAGAGAGAGAGAGAGAGAGAGACAGGTCACAGCTGCAGACAACACAGAGAGAGAGAGACAGGTCACAGCTGCAGACAACACAGAGAGAGAGAGAGAGAGAGAGACGGGTCACAGCTGCAGACAGACATATCCTTAACACCTGTTGTCTGAAACACACCTGAGGAAGGTCTCACCTGTTTGTTGCGACCAGAAAGTGGAGACACCAACTGGAAAACCGCAACCCGACCTGAAGCTGTTCCCACAGCAACCAGGTCATCAAAACAGCTGAGCAGCTTGACGGCCGTGATGGCGTCGCACTTCCCCTGAAGAGATAAACAGTATGAACACATGTCTCTCCTGGTCGTGATCCAGTCCTCAGAGAACTTGAGAGGACTGAACCAGGACCAGGACCCAGCTATGATGAGGACCACAGAAGAAGAAGAGCTCTGACCTCCAGACTGTACTTGTTCATGTGTGCCAGGCGGCGACAGTACAGGTAGAGCATTCCGATGCTGCTGCCCACAGCCACAAAGTCACTGCTGCAGTCCAGAGCCGTCAGGTAGACTACTACAGACCTGAACCCCCGCTGGACCTGCACACACAAAAGCCTTCATCATGAACATTTTGATCATCAGAGACAGACTGAAGACAGAACCCTGGAGAACTAATGAAACCATAAAGGTTTTTATCCCAGTTAAACCAAAACAACGTGTTTGTCTCTACAGGTTCTGAATGTTTGGTTCTGAAAAAGGAATATTCGATCAGAACATCAGTAGAACCCAGTAAAGTCTGATGGTTTGTATTAAATATATCAAATGTGAAGGAAGTTTCTGATGGTTTCGACTGGAAAAACAAACCAGTATCTCTTCTTCTTCTTCCAGCTGCTCCATGACATCAGCGTCCATCTCACCCTATCTCTAGCATCCCGCTCTGTGACACCAACTGTCTGCATGTCCTCCTTCAGTACATCCATGACCCTCCTCTGAGGTCTTCCTCTTTTCCTCCAAACTCAGCATCCTTTGTCCAATATATTCACTATCCCTCCTCTGTACATGTCCAAACCATCGCAACCTTGCCTCTCTAACTTTGTCTCCAAACTGTCCCTCTGATGTACTAATTTCTAAAAAACACTGTCTACTGGCTTATTCTATTTACTCTATTAGTGGACTTTGGATCACACACATTGGTTCAGTTATTACCAATGTCAAACTTTACCAGTTATTCAACTGTTGATAAAGTAGATATTATTAATTAATTAAAGATATTCTAAATTCTATTTTCCATAATATGTAGAAATCACCTGGGCAGGTGTCCAGCCTATCACAGGGTCAACATATAATAATAATAATAATAATGATGATGATGAATTTATTTACATACAAACCTTTGGCACCACATAGGGGCAGCCTGTCCTCTAATACAGACAAACATTCACACCCATTAACCTGACTTCAGGTCTTTGGACTGTGGGAGGAAGATGGAGATTCCAGAGAGAACCCCCACAGACACAGGGAGAACACTCGGCCGACCTGTGGATTCAAACCTACATCTTTTTAGTTGTGAGATTGGACAAGTTTAAACATTTATATTAAAGATATTTTTGGCAAGATAGATAGATAGATAGATAGATAGATAGATAGATAGATAGATAGATAGATAGATAGATAGATAGATAGATACTTTATTAATCCCTCGGGAATGTTCGATTTCCAATAGCAAAACACCAACTTCCAGCAATACAAGAAAAGCAAGTGAAAAATCAAAGTATAAACGAGACAAATTACTACTAAATATCAAAACAGACAAAATTATTACGAAATATCAAAAACTTAACACTGTGGAAATAAAATAGAAAACTAACTTAACAATGTAGAAATAAAATAGAAATAAAATAAAATATATCCTAATAATCTGAGTGTACATCTAAACCAATATTACAAATCTGAAACTGGAGCCTGAGATGTTAAATTTGAGTTTTAATGATCTTTCCTTGTCAGATATCTGAGAAGACACTGTGTACTGTGTAAACAGTTGGCCCATCATTGGAGATGATGCTCTGATAATAAGTGATGTACAGTTCTCATTAGGCGTGGACCTAGACCTGAAACCAGCTTCTGTTGTGTCAAGTGGAAAAAACGACTGCTGCATTCAAATTACCATCTGATCTGGTTTTAGCCTTGTTTGGAACAGGTTGGTACCTTGGGTGGGATAGCATTCAGCAGGTAGTAGAGCGGGCAGAACTCTTTCAGGACGGACTGCGGGTTCGGCTGGGTCGCCATATTTCTGCGGAACTGGAGTCAAACTGGTTCTGAAAGTCAATTAAAAATCTCCATTGAACAACACACGTAGTAACGAGAGAAGACTGCACTCAGATAATCACACCACCACACAGCTGCCATGAAACGTCTATATTTGGCTGGATCCCAAATTCCATTACAAAAACGTCTGATTTTACCGCTCCTGTTACTTGTTGGTCAACATACAACACTGGTCAAACTACGGTAACAAAATAAAAGTTAGGGGTTACAGAATTTATATGCTGTGTCTCCTAACGTAAACAGCCGAGATTTAACATAATATGAACAACGTTTGGTTAACCAGAATTATACCGAATTTAACAGAACACAAGGCCAAATTGTTGTTAAAGAGATCATATATATTGTGTTTGTGGAATAGATATTTTAGATGAAATTAAGAAATGCGTTAAATTGCCAGTATTATTAACTGAGTTTGGCCTGACTGACAGCAGAATGTTCATGGCGAACATTCTGCTTCCTGATCGGATAGATGGAACTCTTGTTATAAAAAACATCGTTTACTTTCCTTGCTCATTATCTGAGTAGATATAATACTGCAATCCCAACTAATTTATTCCAACGATATTTAGTGTCAATATTAAGCACACTATAAAAAGAAAAGTTAAAGTTTACCTGCAGTTCCCAGTGTAATATTCTGCCCTATAAGAAATCACGGAGGGCGGTTGCGGTCAATTGTAATTTAAAAGCGCCTAGTTCGCCAGTTATTCACCGAATTAAACAGAATAATAAGCCGAAGTGTACGAAAACATAAACAACGCCTGACAGAACACGCAATTTAATCCAAACTGAGAGAAATGTTAAATTAGCCATTAGTTTCACTGAGTTTGGTATGAAGCTGAGTAACGTTGGCACTGCAACCTGTAGTGAATAAAGATGACGGTTTAATGGTAACATCCAAAAACAGCAGAACGTCAACAACAGTGAAACATGATGTTGCTGACTGAGTTAGCTTCTCCAGGCTAATGTTAGCGTCATATGGAAACAGCTAATGCGGTGTTACCAGGGCAGGCTAACGTTAGCAGCAGGAGGAAGATCGGGAGTCGCTTACCGAAAGCTTACAGTGAATATTGCCGCTCAGATGTTGTTCCAGATGTTATAATCACAGTGGGAGGTTGCAGAATTGAGGCGACATCGCCCTGAGAGGTTTCATCCTGAAACTGCTCACCGCGACAGTCAACAAACTGCGTCACCTGCAGGGGAGACGCGGAACCACACCTTTAACTTCTGATTTCTTTTCACGTTTTGATGTTTATTTCGTCGGTGTTCACAATTTAAACAGTCTCCGCTTCTCATCCAAACGCTGCCGAGTTATTCACAATCAATTGTAGCCAGAAGATTAAATAATAAATCAATGAATAAATGAGAGACAGGAAAAGGAAACAGAATAACTGATGGTTGTAAAAAACGGACACTGGATTTCTCTGACCAGCTAAACTCTTACTATTATTATAATAGTAAGAGATAAATGAAATTCATTTTCTGGATGAACAAACAAACACAAATTACCCTCAACCTAACATGTGAAATAACAGCAACATACAGTACATTATTATTAATTAATCCATATAATCGGCCTGACAATGGGTTTATATTGGAGAAACTAAAGCATGTATATTTTATTTCTGTAACTGTTGTGCAAAACAAAACATACTGCTACCATTTATTTTATCAAAAAGTTTATTTTATAAAATTAACAACAAAAACGCTTTTCTTGAATAGAATGATATGAATTACATATTTATTAAATTATTGCATTTAATAAATACGTACTGGCACACGCTTTCCTCAAGGCTGCGTGCTGAACCATCTTCCCTACTCTCTTTACACCCATGACTGCTCTCCTGCCTACCCTGGTAACATAACTATTACATTTGCCATAGTGGGGCTGATCTGAGGGGGGGATGAGGTGAACAACAGGAACGAGGTCTGTAAGCTGACAGAATGGTGCTCAACGAACAAACTCCTACTGAACAACTAAAAACCCAAATAAATCATCATAGATTTCAGGAAAACCAGCCCTGATCATATACATATATATATATTTGCACTTATGTGCAATACATTATGTGCAATTTTTACAGATACCACTTTTTTTCATTGCTATTTATTACCTTTAAAGCTACTTATTACGCATGTGTGTTCTAGGGCTGACCTCTTAATTTCATTGCACTCGCACTACAATGACAATAAACCTGATTCTAAAAATGTTCAATCATGAATCCAGTCCACTTGTAAATCTACGTCAGGACTTCCGCGTTCCCGTTCCCGCTAAGGGTAAAGCTAGGCTAACGTTAGTTCAAAACTCCCCCAGCAAACCGTCAACAGCTCCCGTTATCATCGCTCCCGTTAATGTCGTCCTTCACCCCCGCGCAGCGTTTAACTCATCAGCACACACAGACCTTATAAAGCAGCACTAATCCGGTGTAACCGATCGACTATCCGGTTGATCTTATCTACCGAGTCGCCCCAGTCTGAGCTAAGCTAACAGTTAGCCTCACAGCCAAAATGGCGGACAACGAGGATGACAGCGGTTCGACCAGAACAATAACGGCCGCGGAGCTGCCGGGGGCTGCAGCTCAGCCTCCCGCCTCCCACTGCACCCAGCCCGGGCACGCTGTAGGGTCAGCGCCCGCTGCACAGATCATCCAGGCCGAGGAGAATGTATCGGCAGCGGCTGCCGAGCAGAGCAGTCAGCCCGGGGAGAGCTCACAGACCGTGTCCGGTAATGAGAGCGGTCAGCCCAAAGAGAGTTTACCGGCAGGATCCGGGGCTCCGCTGGAGGACTTCCTACAGAGCTGCCCGGAGGAACAGAGTATCCTGGTGGGAACAGAATTCACCGGCCTGGGCCCGGACATGGTCAACACCACCATCATCTACGTGCAGCCGGACGGCAGTCTGGTGGAGGGCTCCGGCCTCACGGCCGAGGAGCAGCAGGCTCTGCTGGAACAGCTCACCAAGCAGCAGATCGTCCAGGTCTCCGACACCGAGGCCGCACAGCTGCTGCAGCAGAGCCAGTTGGTCAAACCCATCCCGATCCCCAACGCGGCCTTGGACCCGAGTCAACTGCAGCAGGTCATTAACCAGGTCCACAAGTCCCAGCAGCAAGTTCACGTCCAGGTCCCCCTGCAGACTCCAAAGCAGGTTCAGGTTTCCCAGCAGGGTCTGAAGCAGATCCAGGTGTCCCAGCAGAACCTAAAGACCGCGACCCAGAACAATGCATCCCAGCAGCTGAAGAGTGTGGCTCAGCAGGTGGCCATGCAGACCAGCAGCTCAGTCCAGGTGGTCCAGAAGAAGGTGGGTCAACCGCCCCCCCCCCCCTTTTTTTTTTTGCTTCAGTTAATAACAAAAACATGTATTATTGTTTGGAAACTTTTAGATAATCTTTGATTTTAACTCACACGATGTCAGATGTTTGTTTAATTTATTAAGATTGGCCCTAGAAATTTGATTCTGTTCATCTGGATAAGGTTTTTTAATGGGAGAAATATTTTGAAACTCATCCAAGTTTCCTCTTCAGTCTCAACTGACTGCAGTTTTCCCTAACCTTATAAATAGTACCTTTGCATAATCACCAAAACTAGCACCATTATTTGATTTGCTTATCAAGATTTGCTTGTTGTTGTAATCAAACTGTTCAGTTTGTCCAATAGATGTTCTAGAACTTTCAGTCAATTCACATGGTCCTTCTCAGGACTAACTGACATGTGTCTTAGAAAGCAACAGTTAACAGAAAGGTTACCACCATGAGGTCCGTTTAGTCCAGGAGTTTTTAGTTGTGTCACATGATCTTTCGAAGCAGGTTCAGTCCCATTGAGGTTTCACCCGGTTTCTGGTTTTCTGTCGTTCCAGTCAGAACCTGTAAGAATCCAGATCCAGGTTCCTCCCAAACCGGAAGTAAAGCCTGGTGCCGCCACCCAGCAGAAGAGCATAGCTGTCAATCATTCACAGGTGAAGCTCTCATCCAATGGCAGCGTGAGCAGCGCCCAAATCATCCACCTCCAACCTGTGGTTGGTCAGCAGGGTCAGCAGTTCTTCTTGCAGCAGAGTCCAGGGGACCCCCCCATCCAGCTCCTGCTGCAGAGCGCCGCCCCAGTCGTAGGTTCTTTACTCCCACTGGTCCATAAGCTGACTGGTCAGACGGCATCAGTAAGTGCCACCTCTGGGCCGACTCAGAAACCTGTAGTGTCACCCATCAAAGGCCACACACCCTCCATAATCAAGACCACGCCCACATCAATTGTCAAGACCACGCCCACATCAATTGTCAAGACCACGCCCACCACTGCCGCTAAAACTGTTAATGTCCCACTACTTAAAACACACACTAATGGAACAACAACCGTTGTCGGGAAGAGTCCTGTTAAACCACCTGCTGTCATCACAGCAGTCCCAGCACAGACCGCCACACCTGTCCCACCTGCTCGACCAGTGACCACAGCTCCTGCTGCACTTCCCCTGACAATGAAAGACAGAGAACGAGAAAAAGAGGAGAAAAAGAAGGAGAAAAGACGAGACAAAAAGGCAGTAAAGGTCCAGACCAGATCCGGGCGGGTCTCTAGACCACCGAAATACAAAGCCAAAGACTACAAATTCATAAAAACGGAGGATCTGGCTGACAGCCACCAGTCCGATTCCGACGACTACTCTGACATGAGCGTGGAAGACGAAGAGGGGGAGGGAGGGAGGAAGGACGGCTCTATCCCCAGCATCTCCCCCTCCCTCACCTACAGCCACAAGTCTCGATCCCATCGCTGCCAGACCTGCGACAAGGCCTACATTGGTCCTGGAGGCCTGAACCGCCACTACAAACTGAACCCAACCCACGGAGACCCCGACCCACCTGGAAACTCACCAAGCCCACTCAGAGGCGTCATTCAATCAGAGGACAGGGCAGCAGAGGGTATCAAAGATGAAGAAAAGAAAAAGGAGGACAAACCTGTTGCCACGGCAACTAGCAGAGTAAGGGACACATTGAAAAATCAGAGCTCAGACTGGGCTGGTTAATTAGAGTGTTTACTAGCGGGTTATTTACAGACTGGTTAAAATGTCCTCTGGATATTGTGACTAGTTAGTCATGTTTCTTGACTAGTTAGTTACAGACTGATTAAATACTGGTCAGTGGTTTACCATCACCGCTGGTTAGTTGTCTAACCACTAGTAAACTCCTTGACAGTCTGGTTTACATTTTGTCCTAAGGTGGAGGGGGGTCCAGCAGCAGCTGTCGGACTGAGGGGCCTTCATCACCGGGGCCCTGGACGACCCCGCGGACGAGGACGAGGAAGAGGCCGTGGGCGGGGGCGACCACTGGCACCGCCTCCTAAGGTGAATCCACTGGTTTTGACTGGTTTAATGGGGTTTTAACAGGTGTGAATCTCACCTGTATAGTGCAATACAGCAGTCCCTAATATGACTAGTTGATTCTCTCAGGTGACTGTTGGGCTTGTCAGTAGGCGGGGGCGTCGCGGTCGACCTCCTAAGCTCAGCGTTACCATGGTAACAGCAGAGCAGCAGGCAGAGAGGAGGCGAGACCGCTTGCAGGAGGTAAGAGAAAGGAAGTGAAGATATGACCTTTCAAAATAAAAATGCATACCTGAACTATTGCTTCCATAACAACCATGTGTTGTTTCCAGCTGGTGGAGCAGTGCGAGGATGAGGAGCTAATGGACATCGTCCTTCCTCGTTTAACAAAAGTGTTAAGTCTGTGGGAGCTACTATTGGCAAAGGTACAGACTTTGGGATAGGGGTGGGTGGGTTGCACCAAAACACCTGAGACCTGGTCTGCAGAGTCCAGTGTTTTTTTCTTTTCATCCTTCTCTAGTAATGAGGGTTAACTAATAAGGCTTGTTTGGTTTCAGGTGGAGTGTGGAGCACCGGCTCGGACTCGGTTTCCAGACATTTACCGTGAGTTTGAGTCCCTGCAGGCCCAGGTCAGACAGGCGGCCCAGGATTACATTGGCAGCCCACAGGGAGCAGCCACACCACTTGAGGTCAGGAACATAGAGGTAAGGAGTTCTGAGGGTTTTACTGTGGTTTGCTGGGTTCTACTCTGAAAGTCAGAAATATTCTGTTTCACAGAGACCTTCAGGTCTGAACTGTGTATTTTAGGTGGCCAGGTCTCTAGGAATCCTGGATGAGGTGAACAAGATGAAGGTTGTTCCTGGAGCATCTCCGAGTTCCAGTCTGACCAATAAGAACGTCAGATATATGGAGGTAAACATTCAGCGAGGTCAGATTCTGAAAAGTGGGTCCAGGTTGGATCTGTCTCCAGATGATCTCCTGGACCCTTCTTTTTTTCAACATCAGACATCAGAGGACATTATATTTCTCCCGTACCATACAGGTCAATTATACCTTTGCACTGAAATGATCTATAAAAGGTTGCCAAGTTAAGTAAAATAGTTCAGATTTACTCCTCAACAAATATTTTATTTTGTCCAATTTTAAATGTCCCATTGTGTCTTTCGTTAAAGCTGAGTGGGCAATCAATCTCCGTGCTATAAGGGTCACAAAACGAACCATTTCCATTTCCAACCATTTCAAAATTCAATTTGCTTTGTAATTGCTGAAATGTGGGAAAATTATTTAAAAAAAAATAAATCTATACTGCGAATCCCTTTATGGTCCCACTGATTAGGTGGGAGCATGAGGAAATTATATGTTCGAAATTGATGAAGGACGTGTGTGATTATTTATCAGTGGGCTTAAAACTGACATATCTTCCATCCATAATGTCTTCTTATTTTGGACAAGATTTTACACGAATGAAGGACTACTGGGCTCTTTTTAGTTTTTGTTTTGGAATAGGAAGAGCTGAAAAAAGTAGTGCTTTTACAGAGGAAGGATAACAGCTTATAATCTCCATCCTACACCAATCAGCTTGATCTCCCGCACCAATCTCTGGAGTATCTTTTTAATGGACGTGACTCTTGTCAGTGTTAAATTCTAAATTCAGAGGCCTGGATTTGATAGGTTTAGGTCTACCTGCCTGTATGAGTCTGATTTACTTAAAACTCTGTTCCCCAGAATTCCAAAATGCTGCCACCGTCAAAACGATTCAAGATGGAAATCAGTGTTCCAGTTCAGCAGAACGGGATTGAGCCCAGAACAGGTACTAATACTGCATGTGTACTACAGCAGAACTGCACACTACTGTATCGGTACTACATCAGTACTGAATACTACTGCATTTGTACTATGTTTCTCTCCAGGTGGGCCTGCAGTGATCCCGCCCATGACTACGTCTATGAAGTCCTGTTCGGTCTCAATGTCTCCACTTGCAATACCGATTGAATCTAAACTGCTGACCACCCCCGCTGATTCCGTTTCCAGGTGAGCCCACTGTCTGTACAGGTAGAACAGGTGTGAAAAGGTGGAGAAGGTCTAAATGCATTTCTCTGGTTCCCCCAGTTTGTCTGGTAACACCTCTTCCAAGACACCCTCCTTCCAGGCTCTGCCCCCTTGTACACATATGGAGGTGACTCAAGGTGAGAACCAGGTGGAGAAACCTCTGCAGAGTGATGCCCAGGTGGAGCCTCGACCAGCAGGCCAGGACCAGGGCCTTACCACAACTGACATTGTGAACCAGGTTAAGGAGCTCAAGAAAGCTCTGGGTCCTGAGACTACCATGGACACTGAGACACCTGGGTCCAGCACAGTCCAGACATGTGGGTCTACCCAGACACATGAGACCAGCATAGTACGGACACCTGAGTCCACCTCGAATCCAACATTTGAGTCCACCTCGAGAGCTGAGTCCAGCACGATCCAGACACTGGACTCTTCTAAACTCCAGCAAAACCACTCGTCCAAGTCTGATTCCAGTACCACAGATGTGTGTGAGGCCAAAGAGCTGCAAGAGGGACAGGAGATCTATATTCAGACAGAGGGGCTCACAGTCCAGCTGGCTGAACCTGGATCAGACCGAATTGTCATAGTCAACGGGCCGGATGGAACCACAATGCACATCCAGACTCCAGAGGGAGTCCCACTGGAGGCAGTCCAGGCTCTGCTGGGAATTGAGGCATCAGATGGAGCCAAGGTTCCCCAGTAAACTTTGAACAGACTGATCAGGACCTGAACCACCTCACAATAAGAGTTTGGACTTTTAAAGAAGTATCTACCAGGTGTTATGAACTCCCAGGTAATTTGGACAAACTCTAGCTGGGGCTGCTCAACACCTGGACCCAAAAGTCTTAAAAAACAGGTCGGCCTTCTGAGGGCAGAGTGTAGACACACCTTTCAGTCTGTCCAAACAGTTTGTTTTGGGTACCCCCCAGGACAAACTGTATACTATAACTATGGCCTGGAGGGGTCGTTAACAGGTCTTTAGACTGCTGGCTGTGTTTGTTCATGCTCCTTTAACATTGAACCTGGACTCAAACTCTTCATGAACTGATCATCAAATCTTGATAAGTTTTCATTTTATTTAGTGATCGCAAAAAAAAATGTACATCCTGAGAAAAAGATTTTCTAACAGTTACATGATGATCCAGATCAGTAAATACTGACTTCAGTCGACCACAGAAAACACAAGGAGACAAGATGATCAGGTTGTCGTGGAGATATTAAAAACAGTGGCCTTTCTGTGCTTCTGTATTTAGCTCATTGACGATTGGTACATTCAGGTCTCACCTGTGATGATGTCATCGTCAGGACGTACCTGCAGGCTTTTAAAGAATCTGGACAGATTGTAAATTTGTAAAGTAGTTTTGTTTTTTTCCCCTAGTGTTTGCATCTTTGTTTGTTTGAAGTAGAAGCGCATTCGTTGCTGTTTATATGTAGATAAATATGAAAGTTTAAAAAAGTTGCACTATTTTATTACTTTTTATAAAAGTTCACAGTGAAACATTTTCCAAACATAAACTGAACATTTGGACAGTGGAGCTGAGACGAACTAGAGGAGACGATCAGACTTTGTCATTTAATTGTTGGAATGAGTCACTTAAATGTTCATCCAATAAACTGATGAGAATCATTTCACCTGAAGAGTTACTGGTAAATTTGTTCCTGTTTTTACTGTTTAACAGCTTAGTAAAACATTTGTTTTCTCTCATCAGAAATGTTTCTTATTTTTGTTCTGTGTCTGACGCTTCACGCATACCTGCATGTCCCAGGTGAGCGTGGGTGGTTGTTCTGGTGAAACAAGTAGATTCTGGTCAGATCACTCATCTCTCGTAATAACTGACTTTATATTTTACTGTACAAAAATCTACTGTGAACTGAACCGTTACGTAGTACGGTTACTACACATCAAGGTAACTACTACATAACGTCAAAAATTCTTCATAAACTTTAAAGCTGTAGCGAATTCATAGAGCTGTGTCACAGGGAGACGTGAGAAAACATTCAGCCACATTCAGACTCTGGCTGCTCTGTCAGGGTCATCAGTCAATAAACTGTGAACTCACCTGAGTTTACCTGTGTCTGTCTCTAATAAACTACGTAGGTTCCACAGCTAAACTAGCACCCATTTACCTAAGCTAGGCTAAGTTCTTTATGCTGGTCATGTGAGTCTAGAGCACAAGTGACCTCACAGTAAGCGGTGCCCAGTCTCCAACAGCAGAGCCTCCAGGGTCAATCTGGTTTGGGCAGGAATGAAGGGCTGGTGAAGCCAGCAGGACAGGTAGACCATACAAAGGTCAGAGGTCGCAGTGTGGGCCAGTTCCTGCAGGATGGTCTGCTTCAGCTTCAGCTCCTGACTGAAGGCGTCCAACAGGGAACGGGATGTGGACTCTGAAACACGAAGAAATATCAGACAATGACCATACAGGTGAAACAGGAGATGTGTTACAGGTGAACTCACCAAACTGTTTGGTGTTCCAGGTGTGAAAGAGAGGAAACTTTCTCCCCTCAGGTCCAAACTGAAATTCCTCGAGATCCTGAATGCCTTGCTGCAATGTCATCAGATGCTCCATCTTCATCACCATGACAACCTGACAGAAAGTGAATGACAAGCTTTAGAAACAAACAGAAGACTTGATAAAATCACTTTCTGTGTCAAATCAACCTTTACGCTGTAAAGTGCCTTAAGATCACTTTTGCTGTGATTTGGGTATATACGCTGCTCAAAAAAATTAAAGGAACACTTTGAAAACACATCAGATCTCAATTAGAAAATAAATCATGCTGGATATTCATACTGATATGGAATAGGTAATGTGATTGAAACAAATGGATGGCACACCATTTGATGAAAATGATCAACCTAAAGAAGACTTAATTCAAAGTTACCAAGAAATTTAAACTGAAAAACTGATGCGACAGGCTAGTCCAATTCGCTGAAATGTCATTGCAGTAACCCAAAATGGTACTCAGTAGTTTGTATGGCCCCCATGTGCTTGTATGCCTGCCTGACAACTTCGGGACATGCTCCTTATGACAGATGGTGTCCTGGGGTATCTCCTCCCAGTTCCTGACCAGGGCATCACTGAGCTCCTGGACAGTCTTGCACCTGAGGAGTATTGGTAAAATTAGAAACATCCTGTCTCAAAGTGATGCTGAGAAACTAGTCCATGCATTTGTTACTTCTAGACTGGAGTACTGTAATTCATTACTGATAGGATGTCCCAAAAGCTCACTCAAAAGTCTCTAGTTAATCCTGGTTAATGGTAAAATCCTGCTCCTCACTTATAAAGCCCTAAATGATCAGGCCCCAACATATCTTAAAGACCTCATAGAACCTTATTATCCCAGCAGAGCACTTTGCTCTTAGAGTGCTGGTCTGCTTGTGGTTCAGAGAGTCTCCAAATGTAGACTGGGAGGTTGAGCCTTTAGCTATCAAGCTCCTCTCCTTTGGAACCAGCTCCCAATTCAGGTTCAGGAGGCAGACACCCTGAGCTGGAAACCTGCAAATCTAGGCAGCACAGAGGGAAGTTAGCCAGCTATCAGAACTACAGAAAGGTGTGATGAAAAAAGGGATACCTAAGAAGTACAACAAACTGTCCATAGCTGAAGCCTTAGAAACTGCCAAGCAAAGGCTCACAGCCTTGGCTACCCGTCTGAAGAGGTACACCAGAAATATAGAAGCCAGGAGAATAAACTGGACCGACTCCACTGAACCATCCAAGGTGTACTCTCATTGGCAGGGTAATAGTATGACGGTGGACCCACCAATGCTGGAGAATGAGCAATACTGGAAGAGCAAATGGGAGAAAGAGGCATCACATAACGACAATGCACATTGGCTTGTGGATCTGAAAGCAGACCACAGCAACCTCCCTGAACAAGCCCCAGTAACCATCACATTGGAAGACATCCAAGAAAGAGTCTCAAGCATGAAGAACTGGACAGCACCAGGCCCTGACATGATCCACGCCTACTGGCTAAAGAATTTAACTGCACTCCATGAGCGCCTGGCAGCACAGATGAACCAGCTGCTAATGGATGGGACCCACCTGGAATGGCTGACCGAAGGCAGGACAGCCCTGATACTGAAGGACCCCCAGAAGGGACAGGTCCCATCTAAATTCCAGCCAATTACCTGTCTCTGCACAACATGGAAGCTCCTATCATGCATCCTAGCAACTAAGATGAGTAGGCACATGGATCAATACATGAGCGGGGCCCAGAAACGAATTGGTAGAAATACCAGAGGAGCAAAACACCAGATACTGGTAGATAGAGCAGTCACCCAAGACTGTAAGACCAGACATACCATCCTGAGCACTGAGATGGACTACAAGAAAGCCTATGACTCAATGCCTCACACATGAATCCTAGAGTTTGTGGATCTGTACAAGATCAAAAGCACTCTAAGAACCTTCATCAGGAATTCAATGGGACTGTGCCAACTTCAAGCCAATTGTACAGGTTACCATCAAGTGCGGGATTTACCAAGGAGATGCCCTGTCCCAACTGCTGTTCTGCACAGGCCAAAACCCCCTTAGCCAGATCATCAACAAGACTGGCTACGGATACCAACTGAATTAAGAAAACATCAGTCACCTTCTCTACATGGATGACATCAAGCTGTATGCCAAGAGTGAACGAGACGTCGATTCATCAGTGGTGGCTGGCTCACTTTTGCAAGTCCATTTCAGATGCACTCTAACCACATTCAAATAGTAAAAAACAAAGCACCATTATCATGCATCACACTGCTGTAAAATATAAAATTAACGTGAAAAGACACTGTGTTTTCAGTTATTTACTATTTACTATAAGTACATTTCACCTGTCTCTCCTTCAACTGAGAACATGAAGTCAAGCATCTTACAGCTTAGCAAAACTATAAGACGCTAACTGGACAAACACATTCACTTACACAAATATTGATAGACGCTACTACTTAATTAATTAGCAAGTCCGCTAATATTCAGCAGCAAGGAAGGGTAATAAACTGTACGAGTTTTCACTCCAAAAACTCTTCATTCTTCAAAACACAGCAACGTAACTTAAACACAATCCTCTGTCAACACAACATCTCTCTCTCTCTCTCTGTAGTGTCGCTGACAATGAGACACTGACTTAACGGTAACAGACGACCTATCAAAACTACACATCTACCTTAATTTACACCACACAAGTTTTTAGTGTGATGTATATTAGCTTTTATTTAATAACACAAATTCGTCACATATTCATCAGATTATTAAATGAACTGAAATTGTATAACTTGTTCCTGACAGCAGTTACACTAATCACTGTGAGACACGTAGCAGTTAGCATTTATCATATAGCTGCTAGTCTGTTCAGGTTTTCTCACTTTATCAGGAAAATGTATTAAATCTGTTTTACCTGTCTGAATCCAGACTTGTTCTGTTCCTCATGGCTGACATAGGAGGCAGGAAAAACAAACCAAAGCTCTGGTTAGTTAGCCAGGACGTCTTCTCAGACCAGTTTCTGCGTGTGTCTGAGTGTAATTTCTCCTTTGTCTAATGTTAGTTATTTCATAGTTCTTAGTTATGTCCAGCTGGTGAGGTCCACAATCTCTAATCTTTTCCTGTGGGGTTCTTCTGTGAAACGTTTCAGTATTTAGCTTCTGAATTAGCTTTCTCCATGACAAAAAACAGCTCCTCTGACTGACTGTAAACAAAACAAAAGCATCTTGGTAAGTTTCCAGTAGAATTTCATGGTCTGGAGCTCTAATGTCGGTCATGTGAGACTGGTGGGGCGGCGCCCCAGCGCCCCCTATTGACTGACTGCCACTGAGATTCACTGATCCACACCAACAGGATCTACAGCAAGGACATCGGAATGTTATTTGGACTGGATAAGTGTAGTCGGATGGTAACAGTAATCAGAACTGAGGGGATCTTACTTCCAGAAGGCAATATAGAAGACATTGAGGATAGCTACAAGTACCTTGGAATCCCGCAGGCAAATAAGAACCATGAAGAGGCCACAAGGAAAGCAGCAACCACTAAATACCTGCAACGACTAAGGCAAGTCCTGAGAAATCAGATGAATGGAAAGAGCAAGATCTGGGCAATCAATAGCTACGCCTTACCAGTCATCAGACACCCTGATGGCATTATAAGCTGCCCAAAGGAGTAGATGGAAGCCACTGACATCAAAACAAGGAAGCTCCTCACAATGGAGGGTTTCACCCAAAATCCAGCACACTGAGACTATACACTAAGCGGAAAGAAGGAGGTCAAGGACTAGTGAGTGTCAGAGACACTATCCAGGATGAAACATCAAAGATCCATGCCCAGGAACAAGCTCTAAGTATAAAATCAATAGAGGCTGGGGTCTACCACACCAGGCAGGACCCCAGGTGCAGGCTGTGCAAAGATGCCCCTGAGACAATCCATCATCTATCCTGTACAGGTCTGTGCGTCCCTCCATGGATATTCCTCCCCAGACCAACACTGACCCACCACCAAACCGATCCAGCTGAACAGTGTTGTAGGCAGCATAACGTTCACCGGGACTTCTCCAGACCCTTTCACATCCGCCACATGAACTCAGAGTGAACCTGCTCTCATCTGTGAAAAGCACACAGGGCACCAGTGCCAGACCAGCCAATTTTGGTGTTCTCTGGCAAAGGCCAGTTGAGCTCCACAGTGCCCGGCAATGAGCACAGGGCCCACTAGAAAACGTCGGACCCTCAGGCCTCCCTCATGAAGTCTGTTTCGAATGGTTTAGTCAGAGACATTCACACCAGTGGCCCAGCTATCGCCTCTTTCTACCAGTAGTGACACTGTCAAATGCAAAACTACTAAAAAGCAGATAAAAATAAATGAGGGAAAAATGTCTGTGGCCTCCACCTGCATAACCATTACTGTTTTTGGGGTTGTCTCATTGTTGGCCCTTTAGTGCACCTTTAACACCAAAACAGCTGACACTGATTAGAATAGACTTTTTTGTCATTGTACAGACAGTACAACAAAATTGTGGGTGCTCCACCCAGCGGCGGTTCATTTACAAAAAGGAAATAAACAATGTATAAATAAATGAACCACCCTCTCTGCTACTCAACTGATCAGATCAACATCCCAGAAGTTTAACTGACTTGATACTATACTCTGATTAAAGTGTTCCTTTAATCTTTCTAAACAGTGTAGAAATAATATAAATGTGTCACCATTTTGTCAATGATGTCCTGAAGTTTGCAGCATTCATCCTGTAGCTGTGCAGCTCCACCTGCTCCACCTCCTGTCGCAGGTGATAACAGTATTGAAGATGATGGAGACTCATCCATCAGCTGTCGGTCACTCTTAGACCTGAAAGACAGTAAAGAATTCAGTTCTCAGTTGTCAGGAAAATACGTAATAGCTTTCTTATTTCTGTAGTATTGTGTTTGAGCTACTTATATTATATGTTGTGCTGCGTGACCAAGGAGAATGCTTATGTTATTACTGAAGGAATGTTAACCTTTTTTCCTGTGTGTGCCACGCACTCTCATAACCGATACTCTATATGGTGTGTAAGATGTCTTAGCACCAAGTCTTTGTATATCTTCCTGTTGAGGGAGAGAAAACCAGCTCCATCTAGGGGAGCAATGTAAATGTTTATCTAATGTGTAGCTGACATAAGATGTGAACACATTGCTGCACCTCCTTTCAGTCAGTAACTATAAAGAGACATGCAATCCTACTATACTTTAGACAACTCTGTACTGACGCTTATGCAGACTTGTCTCTTTGCTGCAAGAAATAAATAAACTATAGAGCTGAACCCGATTCCAGCGACTCTGAGTCTTTATCAAGGAAATTTCTTAACATCAGTGATGGTTTTGATTTAAGCATTTTAAGATGATGTCATCAACACACATTAAGTGACAGGTGAAGCTCCTGCTCAGGTAAACAAAAAAAAATAACATTTAGATTCACATTAACAGAGTTTTGTGGGTGTCAGGGGGGTGTTTCACTGTGACATTAAATCATTAACAAAGCAGCAGCAGAGCAGCAGACGAGGCACTAGGCAGGTTGGCTGGACCAGCCACCACAGCTCCAGGGTCGAGGATACCTGAGGAAACGGGGTGCCTGCCTCCCGAACCAGGATTGAGAGCTGGTTCCAGAGGAGAGGAGCTTGATAGCTAAAGGCTTGACCTTCCAGTCTACATTTGGAGACTCTCGGAACAACAAGTAGACCAGCTCTCGGAGAGCTGGTCTACTTGTTGCTGGGATAATAAGGTTCTATGAGGTCTTTAAGATAAGTTGGGGCCTGATCATTTAGTGCTTTCTAAGTGAGGAGCAGGATTTTAAAGTCTATTCTAGATTTTACAAGGAGCCAATGGAGAGAAGCTAATGTAGGAGAAATATGATCTCTCTTGTTAATTCCAGTCAGAACTCTGGCTGCAGCA
>JAUYWH010000014.1:149113-163807 GCA_034779795.1 Ctenopoma multispine
GCAGGAAGAGCAACAGAAATGTCGCTTGCTGACCATCGTCAATAGATAGGAGGCATCACGAGTTCTTGCAGAAGATCTTCCATGAACAGCCTCCTGCTGCTGTACTTCTACCATTTCCAGACTGGGTTGATCTCAGAGTCCTATGCATACGCGTCAATAATGTTATACAATACAACATGCATGTCTACACAATGCGTGAGTGAATATCCACACATGCCTGGAGTTCGATCCAGCTTTCTCCACTTGTTGGCCCTCCTTGGTTGTTATGTTCAGCGACATCTTTTCAATAGGCTTGGACAGACTTTATTTCATTTCATAAAGGAACAAAAAAGTAGCATGTGCTCTGTATGTTGGATTTATCACATCATCATCATCAACATCTTCCTCCTCTCCTGACCCTTCCTTTGCATAACATGGTAAAAAAAACTGCTCACAAGCCTCCTGTGTAGTATTGCATTTCTGCCTCCTCACTGTTCTGCCTGTCTCTGTGACTAAGATGTAAAATGCTCCAACACCTGTGAGAAAAGACCTATTTTGTTTTGATTCTGTTGTAATAACCATTGCTTAACCCCACACATCAAACATCCAAGATCAGAGATGTTTTGGAAAACAGTTTGGTGTGATAATGTGGCCCATTGCACCACTTTGTGGAGTGGGGTCATTTTGACCCCAGAGGACAACAGGCGCTATTAAATTGAATAAAACCTAAATAATTCACTCAAATTAATTCAATTCAAATTTCCTATAACCATAAAGAGCATAGTATTAAACAACCTACCTAATTTTCAGACCATTTGATGAAGAAAACACATTTTGATGGCAAAAGAATTTTTGGGGGGTCAAAATGACCCCAGGACCACACGAGGGTTAAATAAATTAATTTAACTAAGCCAATTAAAACTGACTGTCTGATGTTGACGATGTTGGTCGCAATGCTGAATCCCTCCTCGTTGAGTTTTTCCCATTTCAGCATTAGGTTGTGCCAGTCGGCTGCGTTGTCCTTGATCTTCCGACCACTTCCTGTTATGGCGGAACATCTCCTATTTGCTGAGGTCACTGTGATGTCACCAGACTCACCTGAGAACAGAGTTTGTTAGACACAGAGAAATGATTTGACTTTATAGACATAAATATACGTTGGCCCTTAAGTGCAAACCACATCAACAAATTACTAAACACAACAACAAATGCCGGAAGTTACGGCATATCTAGGATCACCTCGTATGTATGTCCTCAGTCAAAATATTCTCGAATAGCGACATCTACGTTTGGGTCACCGGTAATGATCATATTTGGAAAAATGCGCTACAGGCAGAGTTACTTCCGGGTCCAAAGACGAACAAGTTTTGTTTCTGTGCTTCTTAATTTGATTTTTTGATTTGCACTTCAGGGCCACAGTACAAATACACTGAAAAACACTGAAAATAAACTCATTTTTGATGATTACTTTTCTTCCCAAACTGTGAACAGTAGATATTACTCTACAATGTGTACATTTTTCATTTAAATTTTTAGTCTTCCATAAATAAACAGCAAATCGTTTTATATTAATGATCAGTGAGAAACATGAACTTACACAAAACACAGCAAGGATCCAGCAGAGGAGAAAAGAGGCCAAGTACATTATTAAATGCTAATGTTTTATTATGGAGAAAGCAGCTGTTACGAAACGAAGAATACAGTTACTGTTATTTTTATTCATTTGTTTCACAAGATATCATGCGACATGTTAAACTGCATGTTAGAAACCAAGAAATGGTTTCTCCTGTTAAAAAAGTCAAATTTCTCTGCTGCAAAGTTCCAACATTTACTGTTAATTTCTTCTAACTAAAGATTCAGTTTGTTTCTGTTTTTCTTTCTTGAGTCTGTTCATGAATTAAACTCAGCTGAATTTATTTGTAAGACACATGAACAAATATGGACTCAAACATTGACGTTATCAACAATGTTAAGAAAAAAATCTGGAAGAAATCACTGTATTACTGCAGTACTGATACTCTGTACTTAATACATAAATTATATACTTTTACTTTACCAAGATTTCTAGATTAAAAACATTTTACTCAACCTATAGTAGTTTTTTTACAAACGAAAGTCAGTCAAAGTTTAATTAGATTGATAAAAAAATAAACCTCTGAATTACTGACGTCACAGTTTTAATCAGATACTTCGGTTCGATCTGATCGATTATTAGCTGATGATCACACGGAGCCTTGTCCACGTTTCATTTTCACGTGAGTTAAACTATCGATCAGTAAAACAGCGGAAAGGTATTTACTCACCTTCCATCTGATCAATAACCAGTGATCAGTCATGAATAAATCAATCAGCTCACGTTGAAAATTTTGCACTTCCTGGTTGTTCTTCTTCTTCTGGTGATTTTCTGGAGCTGTATTCTTCTTCCGTTTGCCTTAAACCGACGTCAGTTAGTGACAGTGACGTCAGCGCCTTCCCCGGGTGTTTTATTGTGAAGAGGTGTCACTCTGTCTGCTGTCAGAAAGAAGAATCAGATCAGAGTGAGGCATCACTGACAACAATCTGCTGCAGTTTACTAAAGTAATAAAACGTATTTTTCGTGTAAACCTGAAACTAAATTAAAATCTTAAGATGTTTTTTTAAAACAACATGCATCACTCAGAGTGGCGCCTTTAATTTAATTTACTTGGCACTTTGGCGCCTCCTCTCTTTATTACCTCGGTTTTTAAAGTTCGCTGTTCTACGGAGCCCCGGAAGGGACATGGGGAAAAAAATTACGGGTGGAAAAAAAAAAAAAAAAAAACTTTTGCGAGATTTCGCAAAACTTTTTTTCGTAAAAGTACTTCCGGGTCAGTTGGTTACTATAGATACGACAACAATGGAGGGTATACGAATGCATTCGTAGTTTTATATTGAACTTGGCCTCAAATAAAAAGACATTAAATGGGTGCTTGGCAGTAAACACGGTTTACATTTAAGTTTACTCAGAACTGGCGGACATGGTGTTTTTATTTCATTAGTAAATGCTAACTGGTGTGCACTTAATAACGCTTTTCTACCTTATCGGTGCTCAAAGTGGTTTCACACTGCTTTTGCTGGCTCTGAGAAATTACAGAGGAAAGGATGAGGCGCTAAACGGGGAGGATTACACGTATGTATGTATTTAAAATACATCCATCTGCACCCTTGAAGCTGCCCAGAGTACTGCAGTCATTTATTAATAAATTCACAAATGTCCGCCAGTTCAGAGAACGTTTTCTGACGAGAGTAGCACGGCTTATGGTATCCGGGTGTCGGGTGAAGTTCGGCCACCTTGAGAAGTAACTCCGTCGTCTGAGACGTCTTACCTGCCTTAGCGTTGGGCCAGAAACTGAGCCCCGTTTGCCCCCCGGTGTGCCAGGTCAGCTGCGTACAGCAGCTCTGCCCTCGGTGTGTGAGTGTGTGCTTGTATGTGCGAGTGGGTAAATAAAAGCAGTGTGAAACCACTTTGAGCACCGATAAGGTAGAAAAGCGTTATTAAGTGCACACCAGTTAGCATTTACTAATGAAATAAAAACACCATGTCCGCCAGTTCTGAGTAAACTTAAATGTAAACCGTGTTTACTGCCAAGCACCCATTTAATGTCTTTTTATTTGAGGCCAAGTTCAATATAAAACTGACAGCAACTGACCAACTGACCCGGAAGTACTTTTACGAGAAATAGTTTTGCGAGATTTCGCAAAAGTTTTTTTTTTTTTTTTTTCACCCGTAATTTTTTTTCCATGTCACTTCCGGGGCTCCGTACTGTTCACCTTATTTTCAACTTGTGTTTCTCACTTTTTTATTAACATCGTGTGATTTGTCCTGAGCTCAGCAGAAACACATCAGAGTGAGACTTCTACTGCTCACAAACACTCTCTGCTCTGTGACACTGCAGGAAGAGAAGAAGAAAGGAGAGAGTTTCAGTTCTTCCGATCGTCCATCTGTAGCAAGAATCAAACAGAAACAAGAAAGAATCAGAACAAACGTCACGATGTCAGCACTGCAGCTTCCTGATGAACTGTGACAGGTGATCAGGTATCAGCGATAATCAATAACCAGGTAATCAGACACTTTTTGGCCTGTTTTCAGCAGCAGTTAAAAGCCATCATGACGTCATTGATGCAGCTTCCTGCCGAGCTGTGGTTGCAGGTATTCAGTTTCCTGTCCTGGAGAGACAAATTGTGTCTACGCTGCACCTGTTCTCACTTCAAACACCTGTTGGATAAGTCCCGCCCCCTGTGGGAGGGCTTCAGTGTTGTGCTGCGAGACTTCTCCAGGTATAATCGCCAGTTTTGGCGCAGCCTGGCTCAGCGGCATGTGGGCAAAGTGTTGGTGCGTTCAGGGAAGAGGGAATACCTGAGTCAACTGTCCACCTGGCTTCCTGCCCTCAAAGCGCTGAGATTGGACGACTGGAGAGAAGGGGGCATTGACGAGTTGAAACGTTTCCACCGGCTTCAGCACCTGTCCCTCACTTCCTGTTCCACTTTGCTGAAGAACCTAGACTTCCTGTTTCCCCTGAAACAACATCTGACCCAGCTAAGTCTCTGTAATGTGCAGCTCACCTGTTCAGCATCTCACCTGTTAGCTGCCATCAGTCAGCTAACTCGTCTCACCTCCCTGCTCCTGCACCATGACGGCAACCTGAGAGTCCTGACACTTACTGAAGTCCTGACTCACCTGACCGAACTCAGACGTCTGTCTTGGACCATGATCACCTACAAGACGCTGCCACCGGACTTTTTCAGCCCCACCCACCTCACAGGTAAACACACATACAGGACAATTCTGATTTGCTGACTAGCTCTAAACTAGCAGTGATGTCACAGGTCACAGGTGTATTTTCAGGTATATAAAATGGTATATACCTAGGTGTATTCATAGGTGTGTTGCATCTGTCATCCAGCAGGGGGAAGAGGTGTGCACCTGTCAGATCTGCAGTTGTTGAACTATGATGCCGTGGTGACGCACAAAGCTTTGCAGCCTTTATCCCACCTCAGGAGCCTGTCAATCTTCCATCTGTACTCCGTACCTGGGCCCACCTGTCACTTGCAAACGTGGCTGATGTCACTGCCACAGCTGTGCAGCCTCACTGTGTACGGTGAGTCTGAACGTCACCTGTGACTTTATTTGAACTCTTACAAAAACATTAGCTTCAGACTAGGACACAAACTCTTTATTTGATGTTTTCTTCTTGGTCAAATACAGTGATGTCACAATAACCTCACTCTTTCTGTCCAATAGGAGGCCATCCTCTGGCGGCATACGCAAACTACCTGCCGTCCTCCCTTCTCAGTCTGACCCTGTGTGTTGATCTGGAACCTAAAGACCTGCAGGTGGTTTCAGTCAGAGTTCCTCACCTGGAATACCTGCACCTGGAGCCCTGGAGCTCCTCCTCCAACCTGGTCAGGCTCCTCCCACAGTTGTTTCCTCATCTGAGAACGCTCCATATCAGGTGAGACCTCATTTTCTGACTCTACTTTGACTCACATGTACTCTCTTTGACTCTACTATGTTTCTAATGGGACTTTACTGGGTTCTGACTGAATATTTACTCTGGGTGTACAAGAAAACCTGCTGGTTTCCATGGTAACTTCCTGGTCGCTGTGTTCCAGACATCATCACGTGTCAGACGGCGACTTCCTGCAGTTGCAACAGCTGCAGCATCTCGAAACTCTGGAGGTTCTGGATTCGTACTACAGGCCCGAACCTCAGACGGATCCCAGTTGGGTCATAAACGAGCCGAGTCCTCGTCTACTGCAGCTGATCTCTGAACTGCAGAAACTGACCAATCACAGAGTCCGAGTCATCACCACCTCACACAGAGACCTGCTCACTTGCCAGTGCGTCTGACCAATCAGAGATTACCTAGAATGACACATAACTGCAGGGGCGGGGCCAAACACTAAACAGATTTTAGTTTGTTGCTGTAAAATAATTATTTGACTTAATGTTCCCTTTTCCGCTGCGAGATGCTGTCACTGCTGCATGATGGGTAAAGGCATCATATTTATTCATGTGCGTTTGTTGCTGCTCTAAACAAACCTGCAATGAACGCGTCTGTCACTAAATATAATAAAACACCTTTGAGAGCTGCGACCCAGGATCAAACTAACATGGTCTACAGCAGGGGGCCCGCAGGACGATATTTTGGTATGAAAGTATATTAGTGCGGCCCGTGGGGAGTGGACCTTTACTTTGCTTTGCTTGGCAGACGCTTTTGTCCAAAGCGACTTACATCGAGCTAGTGTTGAGTGTCTGGCTCAGGGACACACCTGGTGGAGGATGGGCTAGGAGTCAGGCTGGGATTCGAACCTGTGACCTTCATCCCAGTCTGACGCTTAACCCATTAGGCTACCAGGACCTCCGTTGGGGCCACTCAGCCAGCTCCTAGGCTAAGCTACACCGGCTTCAAGCAGTCCAAACCTGCAACAGCACAGCCTGTAACGAACAGCCAGTTATCAGTCTTCTTTTCTGCGCTCGCCATCCCGGTACTTTCTACCATCTACAGATGCCATGCTCGAGCTCACAGCTACCGGGCTGTTTGTTACAGGTAGAATCGGAAATGACGTTATGCGTCGAGACGTTCTCGTGCGTCGTTAGCTGGCTAAACACCCGTTTCTCCTTTCTTCCTTCCTGTATGTGAGAAGAAGCGATGTCAAGTCTCTGGCAGCTAGAGTAGGCAACAGGAACCATGTTCAGAAGAACCGTTCATGATCTTCAATGTTCCATTCATGTTCAGAAGAAATCAATAAAACTGGTAATGACGTTTGAGGATTTTTTTTGCTATCCCCCATATGGACCAGCCTCACCACTACTCTGCCTCCAGCGGCCCCCAGGTAGAATGAGTCTGAGGCCCCTGCTCTACAGGACAGACGACAGGTCTTACAAACAGATCTAGAACTGCTGGACACCATGCCAGCTGCAGGGAGGATCTGATCATTTTTACCCCTCTAATAGTTATTTCATTTGTAAAGAAATTCATAAAGTCACCGCTGCTGAGCGATAAGGGAATAGTAAGTTCAACAGAGCTATGACCGTTTCTCAGTGCTGAAGAGAAACCTGGGGTTCGAGGAATATGTGGTTTGAAGCTTCATGGAGGTTTTTTTTAATATGTTATTAAACTATCTTTCCAGGCTAAGCAGGATTCATGAATTTGTGAAGCCATCGTGTTGTCTGTTTTAAACTACGGATTTGTGAGTTGTACCAAGGAGCTAACCTCTTCAGATTAACCACCTTCTTTTTTAAAAGGGGCAAACTAGCAAGTTTAACAATATGAACACAATTTTTCTTTGAAAATGACAAATAAAGAAAACAGACTTTTATTTTGAAATTACACAGTTTTCCTGTTCAGATATTTACATTTGGGGAAAAAAAAAAAGTATATATAAAAAAATCCTCTCTCTGCATTCATGCAGTCCATTATTATTAAACTCCCAGAATGCTTTGTGTCCATGTGTTTAAGCAGGTGTGACAGTGGATGGAGCCTGATCTTGTTCACCTGTTGATTTGTGGTCACTCTGATGCATCACCTTTCTGTTTCTTCTTCTTTTTCTTCTTCTTGGCTTCTCCACCCTGCAGGTCACAACATCAGTTTAATTTTATGTTTGGTTTCTACAGACCTACTGCTCAGACCAAAACCACTAATCAGTTTTACCTGGACCTGTTGGATTTGATTCAGAACATCACCAAAGATCTACAGTGGCATCACATTTAGAAAAGGTTCTTATTAAAGCACAGGTGGAACATGAATAAAACATGGTTAATGTTTTTTCTGTAATGTGTGTCTGCAGGTAAACGTTTCTACACGTTTGTTGTGTGAACACTGTCGCCTGGTGCAGCTCAGAGGGACTGTTGAGTTTATTATATAATTCTACATAAAGTTATATTCTGTACTGTACAGAGCCGTGAGAGGACTGTCAGTGACAGTCATTGTAAAGATTTGACTGGCAATCATCAAAAGATTAACTTAAATTAGAGCAATATCATGATCCCTTCACTGACCTCAGTCTGGAGCTCTGATGTTGTGTTGTCAGGACCCGCCCCTGCTTCATCAAATCCTGCCTCCTCCAGTTTGGCCTTTTTCTCTTTTTTCTTTTCTTTCTTTACATCTTCTGCTGACGGCGTGGACGGCGTCTTGGCTTCACTATCACTGTCCGTCGCCTCCCTCTTCCTCTGTAGAGGTCAAAGGTCACAGTCAACACAGCAGGTTCAGGTAAGATTGTTTCATAAAGAACCGAACCCTTTAACTGACAAAACCTGTTGGGTCATAAAGACGAGTTTACCTTTAATGATGTGTCCTGTGATTCCTCTGTCACCTTGGAAACACTGTTAACACAGAAAAGTGTTCAGTGAACAATATTTTAAACCACTCAGACTAAACCTGCAGTGTGACATCACCACTAGCACTGTGACATCTTCAGGTTAACCTAATGACATCAATGTTCTCAGGTGAGCTGCAGCTCAGCAAACAGCAGAGTGAAGAAGCCCAAACCTGAAAGTTCCTGTAGCAGACTGACTCCCTCAGAGAGCACCTCAGCTCAATAAGGGATAACTGTCTGCACCTAACTCACACCCGTCTGTAACTCCTTAGGCGAGACGTACCTGTAGTCAACATACTGGTTTTTCCAGTCCTGCGGCGTGCTGTCATTTGGTTTCCCATGTTTGTCGAGGAGGCCCTTCTTGATCAGCTCCTTCTTCTGACTAGCCTGAAGGAAACAAAACTCAGTTTTATTAAACCAGTTTCATTGGTCAGGTGAGTTCTACACACCCAGGTGTATAATAGTGAAGCCATCAGACAAGGGTGATAGATAGCAGGTCATCACGGCCTGAGGGCTGCGGTAGCTACTCAGTTCATCATTTGGCTTCACATGCGCACACCAAGTGTTTCAGGTGAATCGATAAATTAAGCTCAGATGTACCTTTGGGCCCAGGCCCCACTTCCGGGGATACGTGTCCCTCTCCATGATCACGCGCTTTATCTTTGCCACCACGCCATGATCACAGGTGGAGATGACTGCCGTCGTCATCAGAGCGACAGCTGGAATCAAACAACTCAAAACTGTTAATGTTTTGACTAAGTCCAGGCCACGCCCACCAACCTAACTAAATGTGTCAATGAGAGTGAAACCATCAGACAAGGGTGATAGATAGCAGGTCATCACGGCCCGAGGGCTGCTGTAGCTACACAGTTCATCAAGTGGCTTCACCTGTACGTCATTCATTTTAACTGTTCCTCACCTGTACAGATTGCCTCTCCTTTGGTTGTTATGACAACAATGTCCTGGTTCACCTCAATGCCGTCTTCATACCTGAGCATACCTGGCAGCATGATCTTGGCTCCATAACAGATGGCGTTTACCTGGAGACAGACAGGTGTTACAGACAGGCCAACAAGGAACAGGTGCAGTGTAGAGCATGAAGGCGAGGAAGACTCACAGCGCTGTCCTTCATCACCAGGCGTTTGTGTGACACCAGCAGCTTCTCCAAGGGGAAGACGACCCTCCTCAGGTACGACTCGTCTTTATTGTGGTCGAACTGCCACTGAGCATCCAGGACGTCGTGCATGGTCACCATGTTGTCCTAAAACCCGACAGTCTCATGAGAACACGTGCGATGATGCCACAGCGACAGCAGTGACGTCATGATGATGTCAGCAGCAATGAGGCTTCAGATGTACAGACAGTATCACCTGTGTCTCTGCTGCAGATTTCTCTTTCAAAGCTTAATTATCAAACCTGCACCGAGCAGCAGGACTGAACTCAACACTTTGACCCAACCATCCCCCACAAATAAAAAGTGAACAATCTGAATACTTCTACCTAAGATATTTAATTCAGTGTTCAGACTTCACCTCTGACCTCAGGGTCAGGAAGTGGTGCTGACCTTTTCTCCTAGGACTCCAGACCGGACCCTCCTCAGCTCCTGCATCTGACCCCCGACCCCAAGCAGCAGACCCAGGTGGACACAGAGAGTCCGGATGTAAGTTCCTGCTTCACAGCTCACCCAGAAAATACCTGCAACACAAGGCAGGTGAGCTGTGACATCACAACACCTTGACCCCTAACCCGCCAAAAAGAGCTAAACATCGTGCAGGTCAAACGAGTGTTTATCATTTACATGACTGAACACAAAAGGTGAGTACAGATCACTAACAGGTAGTGATCATTTTCTCACCCAGCCTCCTCTCAGGGTCAAACTCGATCAGTTTGCTCTCGTAGATCGTTCGAACTCTCAGCTGACGTTTTACAGCGGCGATCAGCGGCGGCCGCTGGAACAAGGCCCCGGTCAGAGTCTCCAACGCCTGCAGACGGAAGCAGATCAGTGAGGGTTACTGGACAGCAGGTCAATAAAATAAAAAAAAATAAAAAAAACTGCTGGCAGCAACAGACGCATAGCTAAACAGTGTCTGAAGACTTTCAGTCAATCAGGTGAAGCTGACAACTGGACAAGTCCGGTTGTCATGACTCAACTTTCAGACATTACGATACAGTCTGTCCAGGGGCTCATCTCCTCAGAAGCTGTATACAGCAGCAACTTGTTTGAAACTAGGAACAGCTTGTTACACTTAACCTGTGATTGATCAATAACTAATAATCAACTCAACGAGCATCCTGCGGCAGGGACTTACCCGAGCCAGAGTGTGTTCACTCTCTATCGCATTGTGCAGCCGAACGATTCCCACATACTCTTTACCTGCAACAGACACACAGAGAGTAGTGAGGGGGCTGCTGGGTTTTACTGTGCGGGCATTGCCTGCCAGCCAGGTGGAGACCGTCATCACCACCAACCCATCAAAGAACAGGTTTCTTACCTGCACTCTGTTGCGATTTCACCAATCGCGTGGCTCGGTCCACACAGACGATCAGACATCCAGTGACCTTTGGGTCGAGCGTCCCACTGTGACCAGTCTTCTCGACACGCAGGATTCTCCGGATCCATGCCACCACCTCATGAGATGACGGATTGGCCGGTTTGTCCAGGTTAATGAAGCCAGACCTGGCAGAAGACAGGTGTTAGCTCCATATTGTAACTGATACAGTCCGTATGTTAGCATATCAGCTTAGCATGAGTGTGTTAGCTGCAAAGTTAGCACAATAGCAGTGTTTCCCCTACCATTGTACAAAGGAGGGCTCCCCGCCCCCCAAAAACAGTCAAGTAAATTGTATTTAATTAGATTTTCTGTCGCCAGAACACAGAAGTCATTTCAGGTTCCCTTTTACTACAGAACAGGTCAGTATGATGTTCTTTTATTAAACTCAACAGCATCATGTTATTTTGTCTCATTAACTGTTCCATCTCTCTGTCTCGTGCAGCGATGTTATGCAGGGATGCGCACACACAAAGACACTCACGCACAGAACACATTAGCTGACAGAAAGCGCGTGTTGGGAATATGAAGCATAAATACACCCACCGGCCGCGGCACATCATATTTAAACTGTACAAGAGATACTAAGCAAACAAAACCATATATTTCTATGACTTTAGCGCATTTCCTTGTTAGAGTTGTTTAGAGACGTCGTAAAATGACCCACATGAACATTTCCACAGTGAGAAGCTCTGCGTGCATTTCTGCAGACATTACAGGGAAACTACAAAACTCCATAAACAGAATCATAACCGAGTTTAACCCCCCTCCCCACAGCGATAAAAAGACAAGCACGCCCCTCCCACCCTCCCACACACACAAAAAACTGTGTTCACCCCGCCATTAACAAAGTGATATAATCCTAATACTATCTTAGCATTAGCCTACATGTTACCTGACATAATCCTGGATGCTCCTCTTCAGGGGGTTGCTGCCACATGGTAGAGGAGTGTAATGAGAAGTGCGAATGTTCAATTTGTCAAAATTCTGTGGGAAACAAAACAGACTTTGAAAATCTGTTCCATTTTTATCCTTTCTGCAGTTTGACTGGAGGCTGAATTACTGCTTATGTATTATTGTTTTACTTCCTTTAATAAAAGCTTTTATAAACATCTGATCTTAATGTTTATTGTTAGCTTAGCATAACTGCATTAGCATTACAGTACATCTGTCGGATCTTTACTGTCAACTGAGTCACGTCTCAGCATCATGTGATCAGAACAGGACATCGTCTCGGCAGTCGGGTCAAGTCCATCTCTCTGTGAGGTTTCAGGTTATCATCCGGCAGAACGCTGGCACGACACTGGCACCTCAACAGAGAGGCCCTGCCCCCAGAACGAGAGCAAGGCAGAGACAAGATGGCCGCTGCTCAGCGAATGGATAAACTGATTCATCACATCACATGACCGAGAATCAAAATTAAGTCTTTAATCTTCATCAAAACCAAACTTTGATTTAATTAAACTTCAGCAGCTTTTTTACCTTCAACATCTGAAAAAATGTAAACTCAGTTCTGTTACCTTTAATAACAGAGGCCACTGAGATGTGTCCAGAAAGGTGACTTTAGCTTCCGGCTGGATGAAAAAGTCTCCACTTTGTTGAATCTCCTGGTAAAACAATTAAATAATGTAAATACATCTGATCAACTAAATCAAACAAGTGCTGATGTTCATGTATGCCCCTAAGACCAGGTTCTAACGATGTCCCCTCCACACTGAACCCGTACAATCATCAGTCCAAAAGACATCATAGATCTGATGAGCTTCCACTCAAAGTTCAGTCTCTGTAGACGAGCTTAACTGAATTTGCATTTAAGAGGTGTCCCGATTCTGGTTTTGTGGGCCCTGGTCTGAGAACTGAGAACCAACCTTAGTGACAGAACAAGTGACTAACTTTCGCTGCAGAACCTGGCTACAAAGGAGAGGAGCTGCAGGTTGATACCGAACACTTTAGAGTTTAGTAAAGAGATACTGATCATTTAAAAAATGTTGTGATCACTTCATGACCTATGTTATGACTTCATACCACAAAGGTCTGTTTGAGTGAATCCAGCTTTTATGTCAAGTTCTACTTTTTGTACTTCAACTTTAAAGTTGCAGAACTTTTGTAGTTTGTGCAGATTTGGTCAAATTAGAGTCGCTAAACAATAGACTGTTGTACTGTACTTACTGTTTACGACCATTTCTGGAGGCAAAGCAGCTTTTATCAGTCAAAATGTAACTGGAGCGCGTTAATATAAGCTGTCAGGTGGAGCAGGAAGCTCACGTAAAGTCACTCATTACTTGACAACGTACATTCAGAAAAACTTTAATACACCAGCTGAAGAAAAGCTGCCATCCTGATAAGTTATGTTAAAACTTTTTTCTAAAGATCACGTTTATCTGAACAACTTTTTCTCGTTCTTTGTTAAGTGTCTTGCTGTCATGTTATGAAAGTGCTGCAGCTACATTTTCCAGTCAGGACCAGTTCTACCTGTAAAGACCAGTCAGCACTAACATTACGCTGATGTTTCACAGTTACTGTGCTGAGATCTGAACCAGGCTCTTAAAAGCTCCACATGAGCATTTGGCTGCACCACTCCAGACTCCAGCTCCACTGTTAGCAGGTTACAAGTGAGCAGTTTCAGGTTCTGGATAGAGACCTGTCTCAGGTACAAATGGACACAACATGCATTTTTAATATCAGCAGCTTAAACCTCACTCACCCCGACTTCTTCTTCACTGGCTTTCTTCGTCTTTTTCTTCTTCTTTACTGACGCTGCTGGAAAACAAAAACAGTTTGTACTTTGACTCAGATCAGTAATATTTAGCTTTTTTCACCTCCACACTGATCATTTGATCATTTAAGGGTCCAGTGGAGCAGAGCTGCAGACCACGTGGCCGCTGAGAAAACACGTGGATGTTAGCATCAGGAGGCTAACACATGGAGCTAACAGGCTGAACGAAGAAACAAACTGATAAACGACATGACGCACGTGGTTAGGCCTGCAGGGATCGATACAAGAAAGTGATTAGGATTTAAAAATGTATACCAGGGTGTTGCTTGTGTGTTAACATTTCACCTAAGATTCAAACCCACCCGGGATCAGATTGATACGGATTACAAGTGGTTCTGCAAAATCTGAATCCTGAAACTTTCCTCAGTCTGAGTCTCCACATGTGACCAGCAGCCCCCCAGGAGGAGAAACTGCAATGTGTCCTACATTACTGCGAGTTCATACATAAATTATCCACAGAAATAAACTGAGAGTTAGTTTTAGAGTCATAAAACAGCTGCAGGTTAACAAACCTGTGAAGTAAAATGTCTTCAAATTCATGATTTTCTTAATGCAGTTTGGCGTAAAACGCAGTTAAACGCTGTGTGAATAAGTCGCATAAAAATCGATTTTAGTTTTATTCCTTAGCTTAAATCATTAGATCAGAGAAAGTTATTGAAGAGAAACGTTTTGTGGAAAACGTGCTACACACTTACCCTCTGTGTCCGCCATCTTGAACTGAGAGACTGAGCGCGCAGCCGCGACCTTCCTCCTCTACTTTCTTCTTCTGTGGTGCAGTACACCGGACGCTGCCTCCCCCTGCTGCTTGTTTTATGTTACTGCGTCTAAACTCTTCACATTGTTTGAAGCATAAAATGATATTAAAAAGGAAGTTGAGTCTTGAGTTTATTCTGTGTCACAGGATCAGTAGTGTAGTCCACTTCTTATTAGATCATCACAGCGTATACCCACTTCTAAATGCCCCTATTACGGGTACACGCTGCAGTGTAATACAGGGTATACGCGGTTATACGGCGCTTTTCAGTCCACACACTGTGACAGTCTACATCCTCA
>JAUYWH010000014.1:164257-175185 GCA_034779795.1 Ctenopoma multispine
TATAAGACACTGTTTACAAAAGAATCTAGTTTCCCCATGGACTAAGAAAATGAATGCATTAGGATGATCTGCAAAATGTGCATCTCTAGTTTGTTAATCTCATAATGATCCTTGTCCTTAGTGAATGAAGTCAGGCAGCAGATGTAAATATTACTGTCCCTTTCTAGTGGGAACTAAATATGTAAGACTTTCACTATTAATAATGGGGCACTTTTTTTCTTTTGCTGTGTAGGCTGCTGAAAATATTTGGGAGCTAAATTTACAGTATACCCACTTCTCCAGACACCACTACACCACTGCACAGGATGTAAGGGTAAAGGATAAAGGAGGCTTTATTGTCACTGTAGTTATATAACAAAACTTTGTTCGGTGAAAAAATACAATACAATGCTACAAAATACTACAGAATACCAACTACTTGCGATTTTGGTTATTGCACATATGTCCTTTGTGTTTATTTTTTCTGTTTCCGGGTAAGTTACAGCTTTAATTCAAACTAAATATTTTGGAAACAATATATTTATGCTTTTGTTCTATTTTCTTCAACTAATCACAGCCCTGCTCCCTCAATTTTTATTTCTCAAAGGCGCCATGGACTGCTAATCATTAATATAATTTATTGTATTAATTGTACTTTTTTTAGGTCTAACTGCAGCGCCCCTTCCAGCAAGCTAAACCAAGAGCTGTGTCTGCTGTGAGGGTCCCAAACCACTTTATAAGTCTGTGAGGATTATTAGATCAGTCATGCAGATGAAGTTGTCTGAAGGTTGAGTCATCTAATGGTCTTCATCAGTGGCTGGAGTTTGCTCAGTGTCAATGTGAAGTTCAGAATGACAATAAAACCAGTCTGAGGTCTGATTAACATGTTAACATGATCCGGATACTGCAGTAGGTGGCATTTCCTGTTCAACCATCTTTCTTCTTCAGGAAACAGGAAAACCAGTTTGTAAACAGACACACAAAGACACACAGACACACAAAGACACACACACACTGTGAGAAGAAAACCTTTTTTTATTATTTTCAAGCAGACTTTACTTTACTTTACTTTACTTGACAGATGCTTTTATCCAAAGCGACTTACAAGGAGAAGACACAGCAATTACCATTCGGTTTCTGTAAAGGTTCAGGCAAACAAACACAGAGTTGTCTCCACAGTTTTACCTGTATGTAGCCCCGCCCCTCATGTTGTGTGTTGTGAGGTTCAGGTCATTATTTGCATTTTTAATCTGTGTGTGAAAAGATTTTTTTCTACAGTAAAATCTTCATAAAATTCAGTTTTTAATTAATTAATTTAAACCTTTGAAAAATCAGCCAATGAGGATAAAGAATCCCTCTTGTTTCCAGGTAAGTTTCAGCTCATTGTGAAATATTGTTGCTGGATTTCAGAATCAGATTTGACTAAAATTTCAAAATATTTCAAACTAAACTCTTGCTCCCTTATTTTGCTGTCTTTTCATTGGCTGTGGTGAAAGCTGCCTTTACTCTTCATCGCCATCTTCTCTGCCCTCTTCTTCTTCGACCTCCTCATCAGGCAGCACTTCACCGTCACCGCGACAACCAACACCAGCACCACCAGCGCTGCTACGGCAACCAACACCGGAATCAGGATTCCCGACAACGGGTCGTTATCCTCGACTGTCAGTGGATCAGGGCAGGCCGGCGAGCCCTCCTCGTGGTGTTTCCCGCTCTCGTCAGTACAGACGCACCTGAAGGAGCCGCCGGTATTGAGACAGGTGTGTTTGCAGCGTGCGGTGCCGCTGCTGCACTCATCAATGTCCACACAGTTTGCAGAGGCGTTTTTCTTATAGCCGGATTTACAGCGTTGGCAGATGGTGGTGAAGTTGGCGGGAGAGTCGTCGGGTAGACGCCATGTGACAGGACGACCCCCACACTGCAGCTCCAGCAGGTCTTTGGACCAGCACTCTACCTGGATCTTGTTGTCAGAGTCCGGACTGAGGGAGCGGGCCTCGGGGATAACGGGGTGTTTACATGAGTCAGGACCAGGGTCAGGTCCCACCAGTTCAGGTTCAATTGTGGGCTTCAGGTCAGTTTTGGGTTCTCGTTCTGTAGGAACCTCATGTTCAGGTGCTGCTGATTCTGGTTTTTGTGTTGCAGGTTTAGATGGTTCTGGTGTCTCAGTTTTAGGTACAGATGTTGCTGGTTCTGGGTCTAGAGTAGTAGTTTTGATATCAGTCTCTCTGTCATTAGTTGTCGGTCCATCTCTCAGTCTACAGATGAACTGGTTCCTTTGCCTACAGCTACCAGAAATCAGACCCCACGACATTGCTGACACATTAAGCTCTAGTGCTGCACAGAGAACTGAGGCGCAGGTCTCTTGTGGCTCTTTTGCCCAGCGGATCAAATCTGAGTCCTTGCTACCAACTTCTGTCCACTTAAATCCTCTCAGAGGCTCATTGGGGACAACGCAGGCGTCCTTGTCTTTCTTCAGCCCAATCCAGAAGTGACGTGGCTCAGAGTCAGAGATGTGACCGAAGATATCATTGATTTCCTGTTTGGTGGGGATAGTAGTGAGGACCCCAACCTCTGAACATCTCTGCTTGGCCTGGTCAAAGGTGGCAGGAGAGTTGTTGATGGTGTAACGTGGGCGTGAGTCAGCAGAGATTCTTCTGAGAAGGACGACGATCCAAAGATGAATCCAACAGAGTCCAGACGCCATTTTCTCTGACTCTGTTGAAGAAAAATGTTTTTGTGAAACACCTTAAATATTTTAGTTGTGAAGAAGAAAAAACATTTGTGGTTTCAAACATTTAACATTCAGTAAAGTGTTTTTCAGATCGTGTGGAACCTCTTTTCTAATGTCACAGTTTCTATCATTATATGCAGATGACACTTTACTTCAGTATGATTAATTAAACCGGCTGGTGTGTCTTCATATACTGGTCATACTGGACAAATGGGGAGGAGCTATAGACCAGGCTGTTTGTGAAAAAAACAATTAATAAAATAAAAGGTTGACTGTTTGTCCTCGTTTTCGTAACACCCGTCTCTATCAAACAAACAAAAGCAGTCACATTTTTTACTTGATCTTCGAGACAACAAGTTTACTGGATGTGGACATTAATTTTTTAACCCTGAATCATGAGTTTATCTACAACAATCTAGCCAAAAGGTAAAAACAGATTTTTCTGAAACTGAAGATGCAGTGACACAAGGATCTGAAATGATGGGACAGTGGATTTTAACTTCTTCTCCATCTTTAATATTCAGTCGTTAACATGTTGGTTTGTCAAACATCACATGGTAAACGTGTTTCCACAGAAACTGAAATATTTCTGCTTTTCAGGTGAATAAACATCCATCATGGCTACAGAGAACTCTCTTTTTTTTACGTATCCCACCTTGTATTGAAACCGTTTTTGGAACAGAACAAGCGACAGGAGGAACCAGAATCAAGATTTAAGTGATGAAACTGTTCTCATACAGCGCAGAGAATGAGGAAACAGTCTCCTCCTGTTCCTCTCAGCAAGTGTGATGCATTTTATTCTTCTCATATTAAAACTAGATAAAAAAATAAATCTGAATTGAATTAATACGTTTTTTCTTACCTTCAAACCGAGATTCGTCTTTATTCGCACACAAATCACAAAACTGAATCATTCACTTCGTTTGTGAAGCGTCTCTACCTTCAGGTTTTTGTCATCTGATGTGGTTTTTCCTCCTCCTTCTCCTCCGTCAGTGTCTCCACTGTGATCCCCACTTTTCTCTCTGTTCTCTCAGAGTTTCTGCTGGTTTTCGTCCACAGTAGCTCTGGTGACAGATTGACTCACGGCCTCACCCCTCGTTCACCAATCACACCCCGTCTCCTGCGCCGGGACAGGAAGTGTGCTGTGTCTTGATACAGTGAGCTGGTTTCCTCCAGAGAAACGCTGCTGCAGTCGGTCACTCAGAGAAAACTTCACATTCTGAAACTGCTGAGATGGTGTTTGTACCAAAACAGTTTCCGATTTCACCTTTTTTAAATTAAGTTATGAACAATTTCAATGAAACACAAGAACAAATGTCCACAAAACAAAATGGTGATATACAAACATGAAAGATATACTTTAGACATCAAAATCTAAAGTACTGAGAAAAAAACAGCCACTGATGAAGCGAAGACACTAAATAATTAAATATGAAAAAATGTAAACATTTCTGAATGGACTTCAGGCAACAAACATCAGGTTTAAATTTATTCACTTCCTACAGTGGTCGGGAGCTGAAAAATGCCCAGGTTCTCATAGTTATTGAAAAACATCTAAGGTTCCTTGATAAGGTCTTTCGGTTTTCCACAAGGAAATATGAATATTGCTTAAGGAGGTCCCTGGGGTATGCTGGCAGGTTGTAGAGTTCCTAGAAATCTTTCTTCAGGTGCAGCCACCTGGATCAGTGAGTTCTTTAAAGCCACGTGGTTCTAGAGGTCTTAATTGACCTTGAGAAAGTTCCAGGTTGCTGAAGATGTTCTTGTTTCCAGGGATCCTTGTAGAGGTTCAAGGGTTTTTTCTGTGATGATGTTTTTAGTCAAACGGATTTTTCACTTTGTTCAAAAACACACACACTGATGTGAAACGTCTTCACAACCACACAAAGACATGAACACACTCAGTGCGTTGAAATTAATCCAAAGGAACATCCGTTGTTGTCACGGCAACCCAGATGCTTCCTGCAGGAAGTGAGTGAAGAATGGTAGGAAGTCGGAGATCGTGCTGGGCGGTGCTTTGAATAATGGCCCATCATTGCCATGGTAACACTGCAACAATATCCTGATTGTGTTTATTCTACTTACAATTCAGAGGCTTTTATTTTAGAAGTGTGTGTTACAGTACTTCACATTTGAGTTTTTAAAAGGCTTTTATTGTAATTGGTCAGTTTCCCAAGCTGCATAACAAAACAAAAAACCTGAATCAAACGTGAACTGACTGGATGTCATTTGGTGAAACCAGTAGACCCAGTAAAACCAGTAAAAGTACCAATAAGAAGTTTATTACTATTAGCAGAAGTCAAACCAGTCACTAAAGGTACTATCATCAGTACTAGTGCTATATGATTGTAAAAGCAATACTAATAGTACTATCACTACTATACTACTGTACAGTAATGACTAGTAAACAACAGGTTGAGATATTTCCTGGAATAAAACAGCTGTGTTCCTACCAGTGTTGCTGATGTCATCTGTTACCAGGACAGCAGTTGCCATGGAAACCATGTCAGACTGTCGACTGTTGTTATCACCATGGCAACAGTCATGTGGATATGACTAACAGACAGAAGTTGTCAGTAGACACATTAAAGTCCAGTCCAGCCGTCAGCAGAGTTTGTTTGTTCAGAGCTTGGGTTGATTCTTTATCCCACAAACAGCCAGTAGAAACATTAAAGTAAGATCTGAAGTAAAATGAGACAATCATTCATGTTGATGCTGTGATGTTTTACTGTGTCAAAAAAAGGCAGAAACAATAAAAACACAGTGAAGCTCTCAGCAGCTGAATTTTATTAGAAACAAGAATAAAGACTCAATGAAAACAGAAAGTTTTAGTGTTAGACAGCTGTAAACACAAAGTCAAATACACAGTCAATGGATAAACTTGAAAAATTATGGGAGATCATCACTGCTGAGCAAACACTTCTGTGGTTACCAGACCAGACCAGAGCCTCATGTAAAAACTTCCAGGTTTTATGATATTGATCATTTTTTTAAACTGCTGTGATGTTATTACATGTGGACGTTTTGACTGCAGTTACTCAGCAGTGATGTCACATTCAAACGTTTGATGCATTGAACACATATTCACTTGATTCGTCATGAAACAGAAACACGAGCAGAGCACAGGTCACCTGTCAGATTAAAGTGACTTGGAGCCTTTTAGACTAAACAATCATACAATATGTGGACGCTAACTGATCTGATGAGCTGTTCTGATGCTGTTACTGCTCCACTTTCCTGTTGTTTCACAATAAAATCTAAATCACACAGAGGTTTGTTGTGTAGCCTCTACAGGAAGTTCAGACATTGTTCTATAACTTATTGTTTTTTACTTGGTTGAGGCTGAAATGTTGCAGTGAGGACATCCTGTGATTAAATAATAATACTGATAAATGTACAGAGACAACAACGCTCCTGCAGGTACAGGAAGGTAAATAACCCTTGTGTTAGAAATGAGCTGAAATATTTGCTAAACTGCTCCTTTAAACGAAACATCTCCTCACGGGTGGCACCAGGTGTGGAAGTGGCTCGTCTGATTTGAAATCTGCTAAGGGACCTAAAGCGAGAGAGGAAACTGAAGCAGCATCATGTGCAGAACACAACATGATCGGCTGCTGCTGATTGCCTGGAACTGACAGGTGACTGCAAGCTGTGTTGTTGTGGTAGTTCATTGGTTGGTTGGCTGACTGGTTGTCATGGGAACTCAGGCAGCAGATGCAAAATAAAAACAGTAAACATAATGTGCACAGGTGAGGTCAGGCGACATCAGGCAGCGCTGGAGACAGCAAGTTTCTTCAGGTGATCCATGAACACCTGCAGACTGACGTCATCTGTCAGGATGGGAGCTCCAGACTCCTGCAGACGATAGGAGTTATTAACACCTGAGACACATCTACAGGTGGCTAATTGGGTAACGGTGGGGGTCTTACCTGTCCCCACGCATACATGTTGTTGTGGGTCTGGGAGGGGTTCACTTTGGAGAGCAGGAACCGAGCCTGGAAACATCATCATCATCAGTCAAACCTGAACACCCCACCTGGCTGGTACAGGTGTGTGTGTGTTTGTGACAGTGTGTTAGCGCCCCCACCTGGCTGCCTCCGTGCTCTGTGTCAATGTATCTCGGCATGGGGAAGCGTGTGTGCAGCAGCTCCTGAGCGTCATCCACCGGCGCGTGCAGCAGGTGTCTGAAGTTTTCGTACTCAGGCATGTCCTGATAGCCGGCCTTCCTCCACTGAGCTACGGTCTGGTTTGTGTGCGTGTGTTTAAAATACAGTTTTTAAATGATATTTTCACTTATTGGGGAAAAATCTGTCCTAACATGCCTGGTCCTAATAAGTCTCTCCCCTCAATAACTAGTTGAGCCAACAACTGTGTTTGTTTGATATAAAAAACTATTTGATAATCTGAATAATTCAAGTGACAAATATGTAAAAAAAAAAAATCAGGAAGGGGCCAAATACTTTTTCACAGCACTGTACATAAACTGTAAACGTATACATACATTTATGCAGCGTGTGTGTGTACCTCTCCATGGTAGATGAGAATCTGGAAGAAAGTGTCCATCAGCAGAATCCGGTCTGGCAGAATGCTGCTGCTGTCCAACAGGACCGGCTTAAACACAAAAAACGTCTGATCAATCACTGATCATTAATTTGTTTCATTAATCTCTGATGAAGATCAGAGATTACACATACACGTGTATGATACCTCAGGTGCGTATGGTACCTCAGGTGCGTATGGTACCTCAGGTGCGTATGGTACCTCAGGTGTGTATGGTACCTCAGGTGTGTATGGTACCTCAGGTGTGTATGGTACCTCAGGTGGGCCGTTGAATGAGTAGGCGTAGAGCACAGGCTGGATCATGATCAGGGCCTGGGTCAGGTCCTGTCTGTTGAAGTGGTGTCTGTAGTAGGAACTCTCATCTGGACTGTTGTTGAACACCTGCAGGAAGGGCGAGCGCCGCAGGTGGAACATGAACTGAAACACAACACACAGGTAACACGTCAGTGACAGGCGAACACAGAGCAGCTGTGCAGTGATGGTCACATCTAAACTTTTATGTGGTTTTGTGGAACCTCTCACAACAGGCTGCACAGCTCCTCGTCCAGACAATGGTCATCTCTAAACTCGACTATTGCAACTCTCTACTGGCTGAAGCTTCTGCAGTCACCATCAAACCCCTCCAGATGGTCCAAAATGAGCAGCCCGCCTCATTTTCAACCAGCTGAACTACACCCATGTCACACCCCTTCTCACCTCTCTCCACTGGCTCCCAGTAACTGCTTAAATACTTGATGGTTACCTACAGGGCTGTAAATGGAACTGCACCATCTTATATCAACACACTATTAGTAAGCTACACTCCTGCACGTTCACCGCCTTTAAAAAACATTTGAAAACTCACTTGTTTAAAAAGTATTTCAAATGAGTCTAACACACATAACACACACACACACACACATTCACAAAAAATGTCTAGCACGTAACAATTCCTAACATGTTCTTTATCTTGACGAGTTGGGTCTTTTCAGGGCTCTTAGTTTGTAGTAACTCAGAATTTACAGAGACCGAGTAGTAATTTCTGGTGTCTTCTCCTTGTCAGTCGCTTTGGATAAAAGCATCTGCCAAGTAAAGTACAGTAAAGTAAACCTGCACAAAGTGGTGGTTCTCAGCTGAGTTCTGTTGTTCTGAAGGGAACAATTAAAATTATTTTCTCAGTCTGTGTTTCATTAAAGTTTGAGGATCATAAAGTGATTGAGATCAGTGAGTCTGGATCAGTCCAGATGTTTGGATGTGTTTGGAATTCATGTAACTTTCTAAGGAGACCTCTGTATTACAGCAACAAGTGGAGCGCCATAAATAGAACCTTTAACAGAGGCTCCAGTCACAAAGAACCACATTGGTTTTAATAACTGCAACGTCTACATGATGTATCATTTGTTATTGTTTGTGAAGACTGCACACAGTCCTACAAACGAAGAAGAACATCTGAGGAGAAGAAGAATGTAGAGAAAAATAAACATGGTTGCAAAGGCGAGTCGGATAGAGGGGGGGGAGGAGATTTAAAAAAATTGGGACAGAAACTTTCTAAAGTGTGGGAGCACTTCACCGAAAAAGAAAAAAAAGTTGAACGCAGATTCAACAGCATTAGCACCACCGCGACATATGAGCATCCGAAACACAAGCATCCTGGAGCTGGAGATAAGTTTTAGCGAGTGAAGTTAGTGTCACATGACCATCAGCACAGGATGTGCAACCACAAGTCGCAGGCATCAAAATAGTCAGGTATGAAACAATTGTGACTAATGGAAAAATTATTTGAAAGATTACTCGACAACCAAAATAATCATTAGTTGCAGCCCAAGTGGAGTAGACTATTATGTGATGTGGATCACCTGAGGGTAGAGGGAGAAGGTCTCAGAGAACCTGAAGGAGTTTGGGTCGTCTTTGTGATAATCTCCAAACTTCTGACACTGAACAAAACAAAAGGGTTTGAGTTAAACTCAGCATCTTGATTATTTTTAGTTTGTATCTCGTCTTTAAGAGTCGTCGTCTTCGCACCAGCCTAATTAACTGTCTATCCAACCACCGCAGCACATCCGGGCCCTCCTCCGTCTCCGCCCGGTACACCGCCAACCTTGCCATCAAGATGGCCGCTGCCTCTTGATCGAAGGATGCTGCTATGTTCTGGATCTGAGTCTGAGCGTCTGCCCAGCTGGGGGGTGGAGAGAAAGAGAAGGGTTAATGTTCCTGAACACATCATGAGTCAGTATCAAGCAGAACATTTGTGTTTCTGAACAAACCCGAGAGCGAAACCGAACGTGTCAAACTGTCAACGTGTCAAAACGTCTGTTCAGTGAAATTTCTCCTGACTGATTTAAACAAGTGTGAGGAGTCAGAGAGTAGAGACCTGACTCGTGCTTGATGAATTTAAATGAGGAGTTAAAGAAAGAAAACCTCCGTCTAGAATAAAGCTATTCAGCAACTACACAGACTTCACGATGTCGATGAACGCATCACTGGTCCAGGTCTTACTTCCTGGCGGTGGTGGTGACTCGGATGCGCCTCTGTCCTGACGAGTGCTGATACTGGGTCACAAACTGGATCGCTCCCCGGCCGCCCTGAGGGATTGGGGCGTTGTGCTGCAACACAAACAATAACACACAGGTTTGAACTGTTGCTTATCAATAATCAATAAACACGGACTGGTTTGGTCCATCAGCACAGGCCGTGTCCTGCCTGTGGACCGAACAGGAAAACGTGACTGATGAATTCTGTGCTGTAGATAAAGAACATTTCACTAGACATAATGTTCCTCCATTAATAAACGTTAATGTTTTTTTTACAGCTCAGCAGCGTCTAGTCTTCGTGAAGCTAAAACTACCACAGATCTAATTTAACAACACGCAGCTTCCTGAGCTTTTATTACACACTATGAGACTGAAACCATCTTTAACAACCACCTCACAGTTCAGTTTCTGCAGAAGCTTCTGCCTCAGGTCGCCCGTCAGCACAGCGCTGCCTCCACCTCTGTTTGTCTGGTGTCAGGGAGGAAACATCCAACCACTGATTTATAGGACAGAAATGAACCGGGCACAGGACCAGTGAATAAACAGGTGTGTGTGTGTTTAAAGCTGAACGTGACTGATCTTTATATTTAGACCTAGTTTGTATCTTTATTCTCATCATGTTGTGACAGGAATAAACACAGCGACAATAAAAACAACAGACGGCTGCAGCTTCAATCGGACGTTAATTCTTGTTTATTAACGTGTGGCTGAGAAAAACTAAATGTCACAGAAAATCAGTGAAACTTTAACTTGTGTTCATTTTCCTGTCTTTATTTCTGAGATAAATACGTATGATGTGATACAGCAGGAGGCTCAGGACTGTTCCAGGTCTCTAGTTTCTACCCGTCTCCAGTTTTTACCTGTGACCACTTGCACAGCTCCACCACATTCCCCCCGATCAGATGAAACCTGACTGATTCATGAGACAGAAATACATTATCAACCTAAAGGTAAAAATCCTCCTGTTAGACTGGCTGCTTCACACATGAAGGCAACCTGAGCTCCTCAGTGGTCTGAGGCTGATGAGGTGATGATTAGACACCTGTACACCTGTTATTACCTGAGTCAGGCTGTGTGACACACACACACACACACACACACACACACACACACACACACACACACACAGACACACAGACACACAGACACACAGA
>JAUYWH010000014.1:175285-205307 GCA_034779795.1 Ctenopoma multispine
TGTCTCTGTGTGTCTCTCTCTCTCTGTGTGTGGGTGTCTCTCTGTGTCTCTCTCTGTGTGTCTCTCTCTGTGTGTGTCTCTGTGTGTCTCTCTCTCTCTGTGTGTGTGTGTCTCTCTGTGTCTCTCTCTGTGTGTCTCTCTCTGTGTGTGTCTCTCTCTGTGTGTCTCTCTCTGTGTGTGTGTCTCTCTCTGTGTGTGTCTCTGTGTGTCTCTCTCTGTGTGTGTGTCTCTCTGTGTGTGTGTCTCTCTCTGTGTGTGTCTCTCTCTGTGTGTGTGTCTCTCTCTCTGTGTGTCTCTCTCTGTGTGTGTGTCTCTCTCTGTGTGTGTGTGTCTCTCTGTGTGTGTGTGTCTCTCTGTGTGTGTGTGTCTCTCTGTGTCTCTCTCTGTGTGTGTCTCTCTGTGTGTGTCTCTCTCTCTGTGTGTGTCTCTCTGTGTGTCTCTCTCTCTGTGTGTGTCTCTCTCTCTGTGTGTGTCTCTCTGTGTGTGTCTCTCTCTCTGTGTGTGTGTCTCTCTCTCTGTGTGTGTGTCTCTCTGTGTGTGTGTCTCTCTCTGTGTGTGTCTCTCTGTGTCTGACCTGTTGATGACCCGCCTGTGGACGACCTTCAGGATGATGATCCTCTGTGTGCAGTCCTTCAGGAACTCCGTCATCTTGTTCTTCAGCACCGCTTTGGCTTCGTGTTTGGCTACCTCCTTCAGGTTGTCCCATGATGCTTTGCAGCGTTTCTCCAGCTGGACCAGGTTTTCTGAGAGCAGTTCAAAGTCCACCTGGAGAAAAGAAACTCACGTGGTCACTGTCTGTTACCTGAACACACTCACGGGACAGACGAGGACTCAGTAGCTTTGTACTTTGGCAGATCGGGTGATGGCCGGGATCTCGGAGTAGACGTCGGAGGATTCTGGGTAATTCTCCACCACCTGGCTGCAGGTGTGATGCAGCAGGGACTGACGGTGGACCGTGTCCTTCACCTCCACCACCTTCTCCAGGTAGCTCAGCTCAAAGCCTTTGGCCTGGACACACAGACGCACACAGACAGGATGGAATGAAATCAACAGATGATCAGTGTTGTCTCTGCAAACACAGATTAGACTGAGCTCTGTCGTCTGTTTCCACAAAGTGACCTGAACCGTTCAGCTGCTCCACAGTCCGGTACCAGGTCTAATCTGTGTCTGTGTCTGCACACGTTTAAAAACAGACAAGGTGCTGACTTTGATGTTTTACTCTAGTTTCATTTTCAGTAAGAAGAAAAGTGATCTAACGAGGAGCTGGTTAAAGGATCAGCTCAGGGTTCGTCTGAATACTGCTGATCTGAACATGTGAGACCAGGTCACACAACATGCTGCCGAGTTCAGTCCCACTGAGCTGAACCGGCTTTCAAAGTTACAGCGATGTTGATTCAGCATCCTGGACTAACAAACGTCGGCTCATGAGGAGAAAACGTCTCAAACAGAGACGTGAGCATGACGCTGTGAGGCTTCTCAATCCAGCCCAGTGTTACTGCTGCAGTGTGGTGTGAGTCCTTTGTGTCTCCAGTATTTACAGCACAGTTGTGTTTCACACTGTGCGGTTGCTGTGGTAAGTAGACAAACTTACAGAGACCTATTATCACGTGCACACGCACGCAGGAGGTCTACAGGAACCCTTAAACTCACTTTCATTCATCAACGTTTCTTCTCCCGAATGTGTGGAAACTGTGTTGTTGTAAATTACTGTGTGAACAGATCAAGACTTTTCCACTGGACACAGCGTGTCCTCACTTTCTATACATCGTCTGCTCGGAGTGTGTGTCTGTGTGTGTCTGTGTGAGGAGGAGGTTTTATGTTCAAACATTCCTCTCTAATGAAAAGAGACTAATCACACGTGGACATGTCTGCATTCTCACATTGGAGCCGTTGAGGAAGTTTCCGATGGCGAGCAGCGTTGCCAGGATCCTCTTGAAGGTCTGGTTGGAGGCCAGCTGCTCCATGCCCAGCTTCAGGTCAAAGAGGGGCTCAGCGATCTCCTGCAGGGGGCGACACCGTCACAGTCACACCGAGTTACCAAGCTGCTGCAGGAGCTTCAGCAGACGTCACAGAACAGGATACAAGTCGTGTCGCACAAAGCAACTTTCACTGTTATTCACTCCATTAATGATCCCTGTGATTAATGATCAAATCTCTGCTGCTAACACAGACGCACTGACAATCTTTGAGACAGTCGGGGATGATTACACCCACAGACTCAGCAGCTGGTACGCCAGAGTCCTCCACAGACCTGCAGTCAGCAGCTCTCACCTCCTGTGACCGTGTGTGTCTGTGTTACCTTCTCCAGAGCCTCGTAGTTCAGTTTGAAGGCCCAGAGCTGCAGGCGGGGGATCAGGGCGCTGATGGAGGCCAGGCTGAACAGGAACTGCTCCGCTGTGCCCAGGGGGACGTCAGGATTGGCCAGCTGAGCCTCCTGGATCTTCTGCTTCTCCTCCTCCGTGGGGGTCATGGTCAGGATCTTCTGCTCAGACAGAGTGGGTGTTAGTCTTGACGACACCTGTGGTGGTCTGCGTGAATCTGTTAAAGGTGTGACAGACCTCATGTTCAACACAGTGTGAGCATCTTTACCTCGATCCCCTCTTTGCTGATGGCAAACTCGTCAAAGTTGAGGATGGCGGTCTTGATGACGTGGACGGCCGGCAGGACAGTCATACCGATGTTGATGGCGTTGCTCCTCTTTGAGTCCAGAACCAGAATCTCAGACTTTTTCGTCTCCGGTCCTTTCTGCTCACACAGTTTAGACACATGACGTTAACGAGGGTTTTCTGTGACAGGCGAGTTCACTGAGTGTTGATATTTATGATGTTAGCTGGTTTCATCACAGAGACTTTTCTTATGTTTCTGAATCACGTGCTGAGACCCGAGACACGGTTTTAATAATACGACAGATCATCATCATCATGTGGGTAAGAAAACTGGTCCCGTTACCTTGGCGACAGCCAGTTCCTTGGCTTTAGACTCAAACAGATGTTCGAGGCGGGAGGTGTCCACAGCCACCTTGTCCAGAGACGCCCACACCGTCCCCTGACCGAACCGACACTTCTGAGGCCCGTCCGCCTGCTTCAGCTCCTTCCAGAACAACTTCACCAGCTTCCTCTTCTTCTGGGAGGACGTGGACGCCACAGAGGGAGGGGGAGCACCCGGGGGAGGAGCACCTGGTGGGGGCGGAGGAGGTGGGGGAGGGGCTAGACAACCGGGGGGAGGAGGTGGTGGAGGGGGAGGAGGAGGAGGAGCAGCACCCAGGCCTGGGAGAGGAGGGGGCGGGGGAGGAATGGCAGATAAGCAGGAGGAGGAGGAGGAGGAGGAGGAGCTGAAGGTGTCCACGTCCAGGACGTCAATGTCCTCCTCGTCTAGCAGGTCTGAGAAGTCCAGGTCTTTGATCCTCAGGGAAGCGGCGCTGGGCTGCAGCTGGTCCCAGGTGTCAGCAGGGGCCCTGGGGCCCAACGGGATCATCTGGGTGGACTCCAGGCGGTGGGTCTGGCTCTCCATATCGATGCTGCTCTGCTGCCGGAGCCGCTGGTTCTGATGGTTCTGAGAAACAAGCAGGAGGATCAGGATTCAGAACCACTGATGCACAATCTACACAACAAGCTACAAAAACCCAAACTTAACACAGCAGACGACAAGACCAGCACACTTCACCTGAGAGGCAGAGACAGTCTGTCACCTCAACAGAACCTTCCTACCTGAACACTCCGACTCGGGTCCACAGACTGAGCCGTGATGGAGAACGAGCTCCTGACTCAGCAGCTTCACTCATCTTTAAACACTGATGAAAACTCTGGAACACTAATGTCCCACTAAAGTAAAAGTAGGTGTCTTCAGAGACCATGTAACTGCATCAGAACTCAGACCTGTTTTCCTCCAGCCAGCCGGGCCAGTGCTGCCTGGGCAGAACCTTCCAGGCCCTCCAGCTCTGTTTTCAGGGACGTGTTGCTCTCGCTGGAGTTGGAGGGCTCCAATGAGAGCGCTCGGAGGTCGGACAGACGTTCCTGCACACGACCCCATCCGCCCAGATCTTTACCGCCTGAGAGGAAGGAAACGCAGAGGTTCTGAGTGAGTCTGGACGGGTCCAGAGCTGAAGTTCCTGTGTATGTTATCTTAAATTAGATTTATTATGTGGTGCGTTTCTTTTCTGCAGCTGAAGAAAACACATGAAGGTTAACATGGCTTCCACACTCACCGGGCAGGAAGCCGCCTTCTCCGTCGGCGTCAGGAGCAGCAGCTGTCGGGCTCAGAGGCACCGGGGCGGTGGTCTTGGAGAAGAGCATGTCCAGCAGAAACTTCTTGTCGTTCGACAACGTGCCGCACCGACGCTGCACAGGCGGCGCTGCACACAGAAACGTGTTAACATGTTCACACCGAGCTGAGACGGTTAGAGAGGAGCGTCCCACCTCCTCTAAACGTCTCCAACGTTTACCAGGTCTGTGATTTCTACTGAGTCACTGAGCTGCACAGCTACAAAGACACAGAAGATACAATCCACAAAGGAGCTTCGAGTTTTAAAATCAGTCCCAGCAGTGACTCAGCCGAGCTAAACGTGGAGCCAAGTGTGATTTATGTTCAGGTTCTGAGTCTGCACAGATCTGCTGAACCAGGTGTTACACACACAGACACACACAGACACACACACACAGACACACACACACACACAGACACACACACACAGACACACAGACACACAGACACACACACAGACACAGACACAGACACACACACACACAGACACACACACACACACACACACACACACAGGATATTGGCTGTTCAGGTGGTGTTGACTTTACAGTCAGCAGATAACCCGTGTGTCCTCTCATCAGCTCAGCAGGTGAGCAACAGATGCAATACGGCAACGCTGATTCTGGAGATGCACTTACTGCAGTCCGCGCTCCCACTCATAACTGAACAGACTGAGGACAGATTTAGATCGATCTGCCAAGCAGATTCACCTGGTTTTAGTTCACTGACGTGTTGATAGACATCTTTATTTACAGGACTCAGGTGACTCCAGGTAGAACCCTTTTTACAACTATTTTAATAATCAACTGATTTGATAAGTTCTGTTTCAAACCGAATATCTGGTTTCCGCTGGTCGGACCAAACACGACATCTGTCTTGGTTCTTGTCTTTGTTCGTTTTCACGGCTCATTCTCACTCCGCAGGTTTGACTTTCTTGAATTCCTGATGATATTTTAACATCGTCTCACCGATGTGACTCATGTCTGTGGTGGAGTCCAACCAAGCAGCTCTGCAGGATTTACAGTCCGTTTATATCACAGACGTCTGCTCATTTTCGGACCTCAGAAGAGGTTTGGTGCTGTCAGAGTTCAGTTTCTGAGAGACTAGATTTGAACTTCAGCAGAGGCGGAGCTGCGATGTGACAACTTTCTTTTTAATGTAGGTGGATTTGATGAGAAGTTATATTTTTCTATATTAAAGTAAAGTATAAAAGCAGAGAGGAGACGTTGGTACAGGTTAGTTTCCCGACAGAACACGGAGCTGAATTCTCTGGATTTATTGTAAGATTCATAAAGATCCAGGATATAAGGAAATGATCCACACAGGTTCAAACATTTTCAGCTCAGTTTTGGTTCAGTCTGAAGGTCTAAAGGTGAATTTAAGTGTTGGTGCAGGTGAAGAGATGTCACTGCTGATCTGAACCATACTGCTGCCTCATATCCGAAGCTTTATGTCTGAGAGTCTGAAAACATGTTTTTAATCTGATATCATTCATACTTATTACTCCACTGTGACATCAGATCTGATTTCCGACTCAAGGTCCTACTGAGGTCATATTTTTTTTATCCACTCCTTAATTTGAAAGTGGCTCTTTAGCTCCCAACAGAATCCCTGACAGCTTCTGGAACTTTCAATCACATCTCATGGCCTTCTTCAGTGGATGTAGCTGATCAGTTAAGTTGTTATGTAGGGAGTGTAGATCATGTGATCACATCACAGGTTTTCACATCCACTTTAATCCACAGGAACTGCAGCTCTACACATCTGGGTTCCTGCTGATTCTGGATGGTAAACCAGTCCTCGAATTTCCCTGCAAGTCTGTCTGAAGATGGTGGATCCACTGAGGACACTATATGCTGCTCTGATGGTTCTGTCGAGTGTGGCCTCCATATTGGGCAACATCCTCCTCCTGCTGGTGCTCCTTTTCAACAAGGAGCTCCGGTCCGACACGCTGGGTCTTACCCTGAGCTTCAGCCTCAGTGACCTGGCTTTAGGACTTTGCATTATATCCGTCGGAGCTTGCAACAGCCTCTCCCGGCCTGAAGGTTTCCCCAGCGACAGTCCCTTCTGTAAGGCCAGCGGCTTTATCTTCCTCCTCCTGCAGACCTCCTCCATACAGTCTCTTACATGGGCCACCGTGGATAAGTTCACCAAGATCTGCTTCGCCCTCAGCTACAGCAGCCTCTGGACGGCCGGGCGGAGCCGAGCGGTGCTCGTCCTTATCTGGTCGTTCTGCCTGGTCAATGCCACCCTGCCTCTGCTGGGTTTTGGCAGCTACGCCTACAGTGAGTCACGGTTCCTCTGTGGCCCAAGCTTCACACCTGAGAACAGACACTTTGTGTTCCTATGGATGCTGGTAGGCATTGTGGTGCCGATCGTCATCATGTGCTCTCTCTATGGATACATCGTCTACGTGGCCAGGAAACAGGCCAGGAGAGGAACCTTCATGTGCAATGACTTGCACTGCTTCTACGTTCCTGCCAACAATTACCTGAGGAGCTCCATCGTGATGGTCACAACCTCAGGTGAGTTCATGCTACACCCTGATTGGTCTCGAAAACAACCACTCTGCTCGTTCTGCCTTTGTCCAAACATTGTTAAAACTCTCTTAACTTTATCTGAAATCGTATTAATTCTGTAGATTCCTATGTTTCCAAAAATCCTAATGAAGGAACAGACATGCAGGACCTCTGCAACTAATCCTGACACCAGCACCTAGTCCTCAAATTTAGTCTCCGGACTTTACAAGCAGTCTGCTGGCGCACTGCTGGTGCTTGTTTGTTTCTGATGTGGTCATTTGGTACCAGTTTCTTGTCTGGTTTTAGCGTGTTTGCTGGTCTGTTGGCTGCCCTACATCTCAGTGTGTCTGTATGAGACCTTCAGTGGGGAGCAAAGCCCTGCAGTTAGCTCTTCCCTCTCCACCTGGCTGGTTCTGACCAGTGCCGCCCTCAACCCCTGGATCACCTGCTTGACACAGACGTAAGTCAGACTAAACAAAGGTAAAGATTTAAGGTTATTAACATGGTTTGTGTCCAAACTACCTCGAGATGTCAGATCACTGAAATGTTGTGATGTTTTTTTAGCAACATCATTTTGTTTGTCTGCAGCAGGTACCGGGCGGCGCTGCGTCAGAGTATCTGCAGGTTTACTCAGAGGTGTTTGACGTCTGGGACACCTTTGGCTTCCCGCACACAGAGCTCTGCCTTCCAACTGGAAACAACCAATCGCATTAACACAACAGCAGCAAGTCCACCACCATCGCCAGAAACACAGACACCACCATGATAAACACAACCAAGATCATCAGGCTGAACCGCGGCCGTCAGGCGTATTCTTGATTCAAGTTAAGGTGAAACCTGTTGTTGCTGCTCACTTTCCCACCTGCTGTGAATGTTAGACATTTTGTTCAGAAACTTACATTAATGTTTCTGGATGTTTCAGACACCACTCTTTCTGTGGCAAACAGGACATAAAATAGGACCAGGTTTAATAAACTGACTGTTGATTTATTATAAAGTTACTGTTGAATCTGTCTGAAACATCTTTTCTAAGCAGCGAGGAGACAAATTAACGGTAAAAGTAAAGTAATAAAATAAAATTTCATTGAGGATGTAACATGAAAAAATGCTTCTATCAGAAGAAAACAGAAAGTTGTGTTTATAACATAAATAATCATCTAATAATAAAAAATACATTATGGATTTGCACGTTTCTTTTGTTTGTCCTACAATCAGTAAACTCACCTTTCTAAAGGAAAACTCACCTGTATCACCTGTGTACGACTGTTTAGAACCCAAGTTAATATGACAAACAGTTTTTCTCCCTTATTGTCAGATATCAGCAGACACAGAACTGAGAGAGGTCGTAGCTGTGTGGTTCTAAACATTCAGCCTCTGTGGTCCAGTACCAACGCTGTACTGAGCAGTACCAAGTGCAGCCCGTTCACTAACAGTGCCATGAATTAACCAGAGACATTTATGATATAATGAGTTATAACGACAAACTTTCCTCATAAAAACAAATACAGCAAAAAAAAAAAAGCTGCAGTTTCCTGGTTTTCTGTATGAAATTGATCTGATTGTCACCAAAGTCACAAATATCAACAAATACAATATTTTATAAGCTGATAAATCACAAACTGTCCTGATCGTTCATGTTTTTATTGAACATTAAACACACAGTGTGACGGTGAAAAATCTAAGTGAACTTACACGCTAGTGTCATTAAACACCAACTGGATTCAGGTTTGGGATGATGTTTTCATGCTGGTATTACCCCATACATAGTGCTGTAAACAATTCAACTTTAGTTTCATCAATCCACACACCTTTTTTCCAGCAGGATTGTGCAATGTCAGGTTGGTCTTTGGCAAACCTAAAGTGTGCTGCAATGATTTAGTGTGGAATAAAAAGGATACCACAAACCTAAATGAAAACATCATCACAAAAAGTTTATATGGAGGAGGGAGCATCATGATTTGGGGCTTTGCTGCCTCTGGACCTGGAGGGGACCACAGAGGGAAATTTAATTCCCGGGTGTATCCAGTTATCCAACAGGATAATATCAAGGGGTCTGTCTGCATGCTGAAGCTCAGAAGAAGCTGCAGTAGGACAAAGACTCTAAACATCAGAGTAAATCTACTACAGAATGACATCAGAGTCCAAAACCTGCTTCTGGAGTGGTCCAGTCAGAGTCCAGACCTCAACTCAACAGAGATGCTGTGAAAAGACACGAAGAGAGACATTCACACCGGATGTCCTGAGACTCTGTCTGAGCTGAATCAGTTCTGTAGGAACAATGGTCCCAAGTTCCTCCTGGACGTTCAGGTCTGATCCACAGATACAGGTAGAACTTGTTGAGGTGGATGTAGATGTGACTTTGGTAAAGATAAAATCACATTTCATGACCAACGTATGCAGAAAACCAGGAAACTTACTTTCTGCATCTTTAAGCTGTATCTTATAAAAACAAGAAAATTGTTTATACCTGAATAAAACCCTGAATGTAAACATCACCTTATATTCAAACAGCAAAAATCGTCTGACACCTAATAAACCAACCTGAGAGAGTGTAAAGGTCAGAGGTCAGGTGTTCATACCTGGTTGACGACTTCAAAGTAGAAAGCCAGAGTGGTGCTTGGATCCAAACCACAGATCTTCCACTGACACGTTCCTCCTGTCCCGATCTCCTGTGGATACCCATATGTGACCTGTTACAGTTCACCTGTACAGCTGCACACCTGTCCAGGACATGTCTAATAGATCAGGTGTAATAAAAGGTCAAAGGTCAGCCGTGTGTTTTTGGTGGTTACATACGTTCTCCGAGACACAGGGTCCTTTAGCATTCAGAGACACACAGGGTCCGATAGATCCAGACACTTTGATTTCTCTGGACGTCTGGAAGCAAACAGAAGCGACATTACTCACCTGAACAGGTGACCCAAGTCTGAGATCATTTAAATAATATCAGCCTTGTTCTGGCTCTCTGTGACTGTTCAATGAAAACTTGTATTTACATTTTCCCCGTGTGTTGTTGGTTGATATAAATTAACTGATTACTCTATGACCAATATTCTAACATCTGGTTCCTCCCCTGAAGCTCACCTTGACCTCCAGCGTAGCAGCAAAGGCCATTTTGAACGATCCCTGGACATCTTTGGTGAAAACTCTCTGGAAGGTTTGTTTAAACAGAGACGTGTTGAAGGAGTCAGCCATCACCACGTAGCCTCTGCAGAGACACAAACATCACAAGTAACGTCACAGGTAAGGTGCCATCAATAGTCACAGACACCAAAGGTGGTGGAGGTGTGCGTACCCGGTGTAGTTGGCGCAGCACTTCATCTCCAACATGCCAGTCTGATCGAGAGCACAGGCGTAAATGTCGATGATGTGACCGTTAGAGGACGCTCTGTTAGCCAGTGATTCATAGTGCTGCAACAGAAACACAGAAATCGGGTTCATATCAGACTGAAGACCACAACTCTGACTGATCTGAGTCCAGAATCTGATCAATAATAATAATAATATTAATAATATTAATAATAATATTTATATATATATATATTTATATCAACAGTGAAAAGAGGAAGAAATATTTAAAATTAACTGAATCAGGATTAAAACATTTCAAGATTAGATGAAACCACACAACAGAAAAATAATACTACTGCTACTACTACTGTAAAACACGCAACAACAACATAACACAGCGATAATAAAACAAAGACGACACATTCTGACTGTGAAATATTGTCACTCAACATTCAGTAAGTCCACCTCAGCTCTCACTCACCTTGGTAGCTTTCTTCATGAACTTGGCATTGTCCTTCTCAATGTCGTGCCAGGACCTGATTGGGGTCTTCAGTTCGTCTCCCACCACCATGCCGGGACCCTGCGTTGCTGGGCCACTGATAAAAGTCATGATGCGAGCGCCCGTGTTCGGGAAGGTGCACTGTGGGTAAAACAACACTGATGAGACTCTGATTGACCTCCAAATTCCAACACCATCAACTCCAACCTCCCTTACCTCCAGCAGGCCTACAGCTATGGACATGGCGACGCCCAGCGAGCGGAGCGGCCTCTTCCCTTGAGTGACGGGCCAGGGGTCCCGTTGCAGCTCCCCCAGCAGGTCAGTCAGGTTCATGTCGATCTTCTGGACCGGCTGCAGGAACCTGCATATTTGACACTTTGACTTAAGTCGAACTCTCTACAGACACAGTTCTTTCCAGAAACCTTCCCTGTCAGCTCCTAGTTTGAACATTATATGAACCCGACTCATCCAGAAAACGTTTACCCTGTAACAGCACCAGCAGCTCTTCGGACATCAGAGTTTGTTTACCTGTTGGACAGAGGTGGCTGAGCAGTTTGAGGTCCTCGTCCCTGAGCAGCTGAAGGTTTGGTCAGACCAAGCATCTCCTGCAGAGTCACCAAAAGAACGAGTTTAGAGCTGTGAGCTACAGTTAGGGGTAGGAGGAGGATGTAGAAGATGATCAGTAATAATCTTATAATGTAGAAGACATGTGGCTGATAACTGGAAAGTGTTCTGGTAACTAAATGACTTTACATCGGACCAGGTCCTGGAGTTTACTGTGATGCTATTCGAGAGCAGATGTATAAACTAGTTCTAGTGGAGTTAGTGAGTCCTGTTCTACCTGCAGCTGTTTGGCATTTAGGTCCTTGGTCCCCCTGAAGACGTAGCTTTTGGAAATCCCCTCACAGCCGAGCTCGTGGACCTGAACCATGCGTCCAAAGGTGATGAGCCCAACCAGCGCGGTGGCGGGCAGCAGAGACAGGGACATCTGCAGAGACTCTTTCAGAGCCTGCAGGTCCTCATCCTCCATACAGGTGTCCACCACGTACAGGAAGACCAGCGGCATCTGAGGACCCCGCTGAGGACAGACACAAAACCATGTTACAGGATGTGTTTGTCTGTGTCTGCACCTTTCTGCTGTATCACCTATCTGTTAGTCTCACCTGGACCACATACTCGATGGTGGAAAACTGAGGCAGCAGCTCAGCAGGCTGGTTCACCTCAGAGATCCCAGCGTAGGATGGAGGAAACTGAAACACAACAGAACTATGTCTGGACATTTCTATGTCTTGTTACCACTGTGTTGTCTGATCCCCAACAACCAGACACCTGCAATCACCTACCTGTCTCATCACACGAACAAACAAAGATGCTTTAATCATCATTATAGTTTGTCGACTGATAAGTCTGCTCTCTGCTGATTAAGTCTGCACCAAACTACAGATGTTACACCACAGTCTGATTTACCTGGTTCCTCTGGTAGCAGAAGTTACAGGCCCACAGTTTGGCTCTGTAGTCCACCTGGCTGAAACACACAGAGTGGTGGTTGTTACACAAGTGAGTGTGACACTAGTGTTTGTCAGTATAACAGGTATGGTAACCAGATGTGTACCAGAGCGGGTTGAGCACAGCACGGCAGGTGGCACGGCTGCAGAGAACCGGCTCATACTGGATTGGGGGCAGGTCCGGTCTCTCCTTCAGGGGCGTGAACAGCGTTGCAACCGGCACCACCATCCGGGTCGCCTCCAACCGACTGGATGGCCACACGTTCCAGCTGAAGCGCACGCCATCCCGCTCCTCATTCTGAGCGATGTACTCTGGGAAGGTCGCCATGGCAACGCAGGGAGATGGGGAGTTGACAAACTGTCAGGTAAAAACTGGGGGTGGGGGGTGGGGTTATTATTTTTGTTAACTTACAAAGTGAAAAATTAATCTTTAACTCCATTTATATATATTTTTATAAAGTTTTGTTTTTAATTGTTAAATTCAACGTCATGTTTACAACATTTCTAATTTTATAATTATATTTCTAATATTAGAAATTTGACATTTTAATCTCAATCAAAAATAAGTTGACAGAGCTGGAGTCATTTTTAACTCCTCAGCTCAGGTTTCAAACCTTTCTAACCGTTTCTAAGATAAACAAATCTTATTATTCTTATTGTTTGGTGAAACGTTAGACTTTTTACATAATTTAAGTGTGTTTACATTTAAAACAAAGTTTAGTTATGTATGACGCAAAGTGATAAAGTCACAAAAAATAACGTTATTTTAAGTTTTAATGAAATATGATTAGAACAGAGTTCGGTTAGTTTTTTGGACACCTTTACTTAAACACAACTGTAAGTTTTGGATTGGTTTGGTTTTATAATATATACTGTATATATATATATATATATATATATATATATATGTATACCCCCGAGGAGATGCTAACCAAAGTCTGTTCAGTTTTCTGCGTATTTAAAGAAGAAAACGCAGGTGTGGTTTTCAGCTTTTAGACCAATGGGCAACAAAAAAAAAGGACCTCTGAGGAGCATTGCAGAACCTGGACACGCCGAAGTACAAATACCTCTAAATGGTACTTTAGTACTTCAGTACACGCCGTAAATGTACTTGGGTTATTCAGTTTCAACTGCTGCTGGTAATCGATAGATAATAAATAATGAGATCAGCTGATAGTTAATCTTTGACATTTATGTCCAGCTCAGGTCAAAGATGCTGCGTCAGTTAACAGGAGGACATCAGCGGGTACCTGTATGACGCCACCAGATTTGTCTCACCTGAACCTAGAAGTTTAGGTGTAAATAGAAAGGTAATAAAAACTGTTTAATCTGAAGTTTCAACTCGTCGAAGCTAACAGGTAACATCAGCTAAACTCCGCAGGTAAACTGCAGCGTCATCAACACCACAGAGGTGACAGGTAGAGGACGGACGGACAAGTGACCTGCCAGGGTCTAGGTGAGGTTAGGGGTCTGTCAGGTCCAAGTGAGTCTGAGTATGAAGGTAAAACGCTGACTTACCGCCGCCGCTGCCGCTACTGCTACTGCTGCTGCTCTCTACTGACAACGAAGCAAAACAATATGGCGGCGGCCCGGCGCCACGTCAAGACATAGAGAGGACGAACACACAGAGGTCTCACTCGGAGCTGTATTCAGGGATCGCATTCCTGATTCCTGCTCAGAGGGTGGAAAGATACTAATACACCTTAGATCTGCTGCTCCAGGTAGAACCATTTGTGATTACTGAATGGACCTACCAGACCCACAAGAGTCCATGAAGGCACCTGATCCGGGCCTCTGTATGGAAACTCTAAACATACTATATAACTATAAAAACTACAACCAAGAAACACACAGAATGAGGGCACTGTTTCCTAACCTGTCTCAGGTGTAAACAAGTACAGATCCCATGAAGCTGAACGTCTGTTTTCTCAGCTGTGTCACATTCCATATCAGAGTGAGTGGTCATACTGATATAAGATCTTTGGCCGTGTCCAACCAGACTCTTTTCAAGATTCAAGATTTAAAGATTTAAAACTTTATTGCGTGTTACAGCGATCTCTGTTCGAACAGAAAGAAAGAAAGAAAGAAAGATTAACACCAATACGAATACTAATAAATACTCAATTTACAGAACAAAAGTAGGTAATAAAAATAATCTAAACTAGTCTCGCCCGAAGACAGCTGGGATAGGCTCCGGCACCCCCCGTGACCCTTACGAGGACAAGTGGTTAGGAAAATGTTTGTATATAATACTGTGGTAAATGTGTATATACATGTATACACACACACACGAGTTTAAACTGTTTAAATTTAACGTAGCTTCTGATTCATCTGTTTCTGACAGAAATGGAGACGCAGAAGGCAAAATTTGTGTAATACAAATGTTTATTATGACAAAAATACTGTCACTATCTAACATCATCATCATCATCACGTCGTCCAATCAGGACAGACTCTCTCTATGTTTAAATCTTATACACAAAACATCTTAAATTTAAATTAACGAGGCCCAAAAACAACGAGCAAAGATCTCCCTCCTCTTAAGTGATTAAAGAAGCAGTCCAACATTTTTGTTCTTCAGACGAAAACTGCAGAAGCTTCTAGAAATGTCGAGCTGCTCTTCTAACTTCTTATTTTGTAAAAGCACAAATCTTTATTTCATGTTGGAAAGCAGCCAAAACATCCTCCTTCTAGTTTGTCTTTCTAAGCTCCACCCCCTCTAACTGTACATATCTGGAGGCGGGGCTTTGCGGGTTTTTTAGGTTTTAAGGCAGCTGATTGGTCGGCGGTCACATGTTGTTGAATCCCATCATGCCTTTCATGTTTCCAGCGGCACCCTGCTGAAACTGACGCATCATGGACTGAAGACCAGCCATTCCACCTTAAAAATAGAAATCAGATTAAAAGATTAGTCTCTGGTCTGATACTGGACTCTGCTCTGGAAGGTTCTGCAGAAACAGGTCTCACCCATGTGGTGCAGGACTCTGGGGTCCATCATCTTGGCCATCTGCTGGTTCAGTTTGGCCATCTGAGATGGGTTCACGTTCTTGGACATGTCTCCTCCTGAAACAGACCATCAATACATCATGTTACCTCAGTGACACAGGGTCAGACCCTCAGTCGTCCTACCCCCCAACCCTCAGAGACCAGGTCCTGCTGAGTTTACCTTTAAACAATCCCTTGATGCCCCCCATCTTCTTCACCATCTGGGCGAACTTGGTGTACTGGGTCAGCAGCTCTTGGACGTCTCTGGTGGCGACCCCTGATCCCCGAGCCACTCTCTGGATCCTGTTGGGCTGCTTACTGAACAGCTTGGCCCCATCTTTACTGTCCAATTCTACAGACAGAGACCAGTCAGATCAGTGATGTGGACTCATCCGTGTTTTTGGTCTCTACCTGGTCCTGAGGAAAAGTCTCTGGCTGTGACACCAGGACTCGTCAAGTTTTAACACAGTTACAGGATTGTCACAGTGCTGTCAGGATCTGTTCTGTCTGATTACAGTGTCTTTATTACTCAGTTTATGACTTGACAGCTCTGATGATGGAGTTTGGACTTTTATCGGAAACATAAAAACCTAAAAACACCAATAAAAGCTTCAGATAAATGTTTCTTAACCGAACCACTGACAAGACGTTACCCTGGTCGTTCATGCTGTCCATGATGGTCATCAACTTCTTCAGTCGGGCCATCGACTCCTGTTCGTTTCCTTTACTCATGAAGTCTGTGCCAAAACCAGGAATCATACCCTGAAACCAGTAAAAACAGACGTTACTGCTTTTTACCCGAGCACCCCTACATGGCCTCTGGTCCACTGGGCGGCTCAGATGACTGAGGTCTATGCCACGTGACCCAGGTGCCCCAAAGGTGTCACACTCACCATGATCTGTCCGAACGGTCCCATCTTCATGATGTTCTGGAACTGCTCGTACATGTCTCTAAGGGTGAACTGACCTGGAGGTCGGAGGTCACACATCAGTCATCATACCGATAATGCACTGTGCGTTACAGGTGTGTTTGTTCAGTTTCTCACCATGCTTGAGTTTGTCGATAAGCTCCTCGTTGTCGTCCAGCTTGAGCTCGTTCACTCTGTCGATCAGTCCTTCGATGTCTCCCATTCCTGACGGGAAGAGGACGAGTCAGTGAAAACAATCAGCAGCTGTGAACTGGTCTGTTTGAAACAACCAGTTCTACTAAAGGAACACAGATATTCTATCTGAATCTGGGACTATAACAAAACACAATCACAGAAAATTCAGCGTAAATTTAAATTGTTACGATTGAGTTTTCAGTAGATGAGGTTTGGAGGCATTTTATTAAATCTGAATCCAGTTTGATGTTACCGAGCAGTTTGCTTATGAATGGCTGAGTCTTAAACGGCTCAAAGTCGTCAATGTGTTCTCCTGTCCCGATGAAGATGATGGGACTCCTGGTGGCCGCCACACTGATGGGAAACAGCGGGAGAAGAAGAGGGTTAACATCAGCAGGGTGAAGCTGGCTGTGACATCAGCAGCAGCACATGATGATGGTCTTACGCGCTCAGAGCTCCGCCTCCTTTGGCATGTCCGTCCAGCTTGGTGACGATCACTGATGCCACGTCTACTTTATCTTTAAAGGCCTTTGCCTGAGCCTCACAGGCCTGGCCAATCGATGCGTCCATCACGTATACGATGTTGTCTGGTTGCTATCGAAACATTAGGAGACAAACTGACAAGTGAACACACCGCCATCAACAGGTCTGCAACGGTGCGTTCAGGCACCAACTACAGACCTGCACCTGCGTTCGGGTACTCACCACAGCGTTGGAGACTTGCAGCATCTCCTCGAACAGTGAGTCTTCCTGTTTGTGTCGTCCACTCGTGTCTACGATTATGATCTCAAAGTTCTCAGCTTTAAACTTCTCTACACCCTCGGAGGCGATCACCACCGGGTCCATCTCTGTGTAACTGAATACGACATAGAGTTACTTTACTTTACTTGGCAGACGCTTACAAAAAGAAGACACCAGCAATTACCATTCTGAGTTACTACAAACTAAGATTAATCTGATAAGACCCAACTCGTTAAGATAAAGAACATGCTAGGAATTGTTTAGTGCTAGACAATTTGTGTGTGTGTGTGTGTGAACGAGAGACTCATTTGAAATACTGCTTAAACAAGTGAGTTTTCAAATGTTTTTTAAAGGTGGTGATAGTCTCGGCTAGTCAAATGGGGCAGGGCAGCAGGAGGAGTTAACAGGAAGCAGGAGGTCCCTGAACACAACACACAGTGTTAACAGAAGGGATTGCTGTCTGATTAACTGCTAAGAGTAGACTCACCTGCCGTAGAAGGGGATTCTGGCTTTAGTGGCATTTTGTTTGAGCTGATCAAAGGCACCTAGTGTGAAAACAAGAAAGGTTTGACACAGATGGGACGAGTTTACTGAGTCTAAACATTAACATGTAAAAACAAAGAAAATAAAAAAACTACGGCGACAGGTGACTGAAGATGTGTGAAGCGTCGTATCAGTTGTTTTGAAAGCAGCTGAAGTGTTGTTACCAGCTCTGAAGGTGTCGGCACAGATCAGACACGTCTTCCAGCCTTTCCTCTGGTAATAATAAGCGAGCTGCAGAAGAAACATCACAATAAGAACAGACAGGTGGGGGCGCTCTGCATGAAAACAAAACACCTGTGACAGGTGAGGAGGCGGGACTTATGTGTACAGTGGAGGTGAGGTTAATTTTCAGGTGTGTGTGATGTCACCTTGGAGCAGGTTGTGGTTTTCCCGCTGCCCTGAAGACCAACAAACATGATGACGTTGTTCTTTCCTTTAGTGGGAGTCCAGGCCTTTACTCCAGGGTCCACTAGCTGCAAATACATACAGTATAATGAAATACACAGTACCCACAGTACTATAAACAGTACACACAGTATATAACATAAACAGTACACACAGGAAGTTTCCACCTGATTTGATGAATTCAGATAAACACAGTTCAGAACCATAGTCTTTGTATAAAATGTGAACCAGGATCCGTCTTGTTTGAAGTTGGAAAAACTGTGAAATGATCGTTTACAGAAATTTGACTACTGTTCCCAAACAGTCCTGGAAACTCTAGATTGAATTTCCTGATTCTTCCAGGACTTTTCTAGGACTGACCTTGACAAGCTCCTTGAAGACAGCGTGCTGGATCATCCTCCTCTTGTTCAGACCCGAGGCCATCTCCTCCAGGTCTATGGCAGACCTGCATGGACAAACAAACACAGAGTTCAGTGCTGCTGGACTGGACTGAGCCAGGTTTAGGTCCTGGACCGGGACTCAGGAGTCTGGGACTTACTTGACATTTTCCCTCAGCTGTTTGACCAGTTTGATGTTGACGTCAGCCTCCAGCAGAGCAGCACACACCTCCTTCAACATGGCATTCAACACCTGAAACAACACACACAGGATTCTGACCTGGACTCACAGGTCACCATAGGTTTATCTGACTCTGAATTCAGCTCTGGACCAGTTTGGACAAAACCCAAGTTACCTCTTCATTGATGATGGTGGCGTTGCTGAGGGACCTCAGCGCGGAGGTTATCTTCCTCCCCAGGTCGGCTAACACCATGGTGGCTGTCTGAACGGATCCTGAAAACACAGAAACCTTTACTCAGCAGAGGAAGCAGAACCTGGTCTGATACTTTACTTAACTTTCTGTAGAGAACTTAGGAACAGTGGGAGCACTAGGAATATTGGGAACACTGGGGTCAGCTCAGTTACAGAAACATGTCTCAGGTCAAACAAACCGTAATGTCACACCTGTATGTCACTGTCAGACAGGTGGGTCTACCTGTCCTGTTGTCCAGGGACTGATCAACATCAAGTTCTCCACAGAGACACAGGAGATAATTTCTGCCTGTGGCCATAAAACTGTACAACTCCTCTCCTTTATGTAAAGGCTTAGGAGGACTACTGTCATAATCATATTTATAATCAGATAACCCTACTACATTATACACTGGACTGATTTGACCAGAGAGCTGATCAAATTCATGTGTGAAAAGATTGATTCACAAGCCAACCCTGTCTCCTAAAAAATACGTTCATATACAACTAAACTGCAATCCAGATTAAGTTTTTGTATTGAACGTTGTTGTTGAGAACGAATTGTTACTAAGGTTAGGAATAGAAAAAGGATTGTGTTTTAGTGTGATTTTTGTTGCAGACAACGTGTGTATTAAGGGAAATTTACACCTATTACTAACCAGCCCAGAGCCTTCCCTGACTCTAACCCACTGCTGTGATGCCTGATCAAAACCATGAAACTTTTAATTTTAATATCTCTACAGTAACATCTCAGTAACATCTAAAACTGTAACGGATATTTTCGCCCACAGAAAAGCAGTTTGATATTTTGGCGACTGAAATACATTGCCTGTGAACATTTCTTTAATATGTTTAGTATTTGCAACTTGTCATTTGCATGAAATTAACTGTGAACATATGACCATTCTATTAACAGAAAAAGTAAAAAAGTATCATAATCAGCACTAAAATGACTACTTTCTTAACATAAGGAAAGTCTGTGCAGAAACTCTGATGTTTCTCAAAGTGTTTTCTACGCACATTATGATCTTTAAATAAAGCAACAAACTCTCAACAAATTAAACACAGGTTTGGTGTTTGGACCTACTGGTAAAATAAACAGATATTTGTCGGTCTAGGTTAAACCAATGGTGTTCGTCCTCTATTTTACACTTGTGAGATGATAAAGACCACAACATGCTGTGTTATAGGTTAACAGTTGATAGAAGAGTGCTGCATTCACTGTCAGCGCTACTGTAGGAATTTGGGAATTTCTGTGAAAACTTGCCAACTAGAAATTGGCATGGTAGCTCAATGGGTAACGCTCTGACTGGGATGTAGAAGGTCGTAGGTTCAAATCCCAGCCTGACTCCTAGCCCATCCCCCACCATGTGTGTCCCTGAGCCAGACACTCAGCACTAGCTCCCTGTAAGTTGCTTTGGGTGAAAGTGTCCGCCAAGCAAAGTAAAGGAAATTGGGATTTGGACCACGCTCAGGCACTTGGCCTGCGGGCCGCTATTTGAATAGCCCTGCTCTAAATGTTTTAGAGGAACTGTAAATCAGCACAAACACACCACCTGCTGTCCGACAAACATTCCTATCATCAGTGAAACACAGACACATAACAGGTGTTTGGCGTCTTTGTGCTTCGCTGCCTTTATATTTTTGTTCTATGACCAGGTGTGGCACTGCTTCATTAATTATTTTAGTTTCTCCCTTTCTGTCCATGCTGCTTCAGTTCTTGCGTCCTGTTCTCTGATGACTGAACTGTCTGATGGTATGATGAAATGCTGCATCACTGGGAACCAGCTGCACCTCAGCTCTGAGAATCAGATTAAGAATTGCCGAATCTATTTAATCCATAAAAACTGGATCAGATTCTGATCGTTTGTGCACTGACAACAAAGCTTCAGATGAGCTCAAAAATCTCGCGTTTTTCTCCAGGCTGGTTACAGTCGTGTCCAGGAACTGATCTGGGTCCAGGCTGCTTCCTCCCCATTTGTGTTTAATCCTATGGTCTGTCTCCTACAGGTGTACTGTACTCAATAAAGTGACCACTGACTGCACTGATAATGTGACCACTTATATTTAAAAGTTGACAACAAGTCTGACGTTTGGACACCTCCTGCTGGAGAATAAAGTTCAAACACTTTACCTGTAACAGGTGTGTTTGTACAGACAGTGGAGGTCCAGAGGCTGAGCACGCTCAGTGAGTCAGCAGTTCAGCTGACAGGTGAAGGTGGCGGGTACAAACACCTGTAGAGAGATAAAGGAGAAATCAGTTGGGAGAGAGGATGTGGATCTCTCACCACCTGCAGGAGTAGGTGGATCAGTCAGATTTATAGAACAAACAAACAGAGAAGATGAGTTTCATTAGCTGTGACAAAAACACCACCACCACCACCTCCGAACCAGTTTGAGCTGAAACATGAAGCCAGTAAAACAATAATCGCCTGATGATCATTTAAATGACCATTCCACTGTTTAAAAGAAAAATCTACACGAACCTTTAAACTAACTCTCTGGTTTCACTTTCTCGTTTTGTTTTTGTGTCACAATACGTGTAGACGACAAAAAAGAAAAAGAAAAGTGCAGATGAACCAAAGCTCTGACATTAATGACTTTGTTTTCAACATTTTACATTCATCGCGTTGAATAAAAAACAGTTGATAAATCAAATCTACAGTAAAAATGTTTAAATACAGAGCAGGAGGAGCCTTTTAAATTATAATCCTAAATATTCACCCATATCATCAATATTATAATGTAATCCTCTCTGATCATATCACCGTATCGATAATCACAGTGAGTGATCATCTATCAGTTTATCAGCGGATGTTGATCGGTTTTAAACATCAATATGTCAGCTGTTTACGGAGCTGTTAGCTTAGCAATTAGCCGCTAGCCGGCGCCGTTCACAGGGAATAAAGGTTAGCCGTTAGCTTCGCTGGCTGTGTTTACATGAAGTCTGTCAGCGGGTCAAAGTGGCAGAAGAACGCCTGTAAACACCGCGGGGACATTAAAAGGATAATTTACAGAGATTTAAAGTGATATAGAGCCTTCTTACCGCCTCTCCGTGAGTTTAATCCAACTGCAGCACAAACTCTCAGAGAAACGTCATCTAATCCAGACGGAACCGGAAAAACGTAACACTGACTCTTCATCTACTCTACTGCCACTGTAACGCATGCGCGCCCCCTCTTGGAGGTTTGTAAACCGTGTTTCAGTAGCTGCATTCACGTGACACCGTACGTTTGTGTCAGTTTGTTGTTGTGATTGTGTTGTGTTTTTAACTGTGTGGTAAAGCTGCAGCTCATTTTCCATAAAGTGGACAATAAACTTCGGAACCTTCATCAGAGCAGCTGTCGCACTAAACCTGGGCAGGAGAAAAATTAACAAACCGCTTTTACTTCACTATGGCAGATCCAAAGGAGAAGACCACTTGGGTTCTGTAAATTCTGTCACTTCCACTTCTTCAGGTTTAATCACCTGGTTCTGTTAACGCAGGGCCGAAGGACACCAGCACACCACAAATTAGATTTTATTGTAAGTAAATGTAATTAAATTATAGTAATTACAGGAACAGACCATTAAAATCTCAGTAACCAGCAGCTTCTTATCTAAATCCAGAATTATACCACACAAAGTACTCTTCTGAGAAATCATTTCATATTTGCTGTTGTCTAAAAGCGTCATGGTCCTGATCCAGTTCACTGGCAATAAGCTGCACATTTGACTTTAAGGGCCTATTTCAAGTTTGAACCAGTCTCAATGAAGCAGTAACATATTCAGACTAACTATCGACAGTCTGATCAGGAGAACTGAGAGAAGAACGTGGTTCGGTTTATAAAACATTTGTATTTTATTAGAAAATAAGTCTCTGAGAACTGGTTCCAGTCTCTATGAAGTAAAAACTGTATTGTCCAACAAGATGATATAAAGGAGGTCAAAGGTCGTCATGCTGAGCTGTCGCTCTGCAGGCTGCTGCCCACCTCCCTCCACTGAAGAACCTGACTGGACAAAGTCTGCAGCTCCACCACCTGAGCCAGGAGCTGGGTGAGAGAGGTGTCCTGATACAGAAAAAGAGAGGGAGCGAGAGAGGGGGCAGAACAACATCAGAGAAAAACAACAACATTAAACGCGATTCGTTTTTTTTTTTAGGTTTTTACAGGCTTCATGTGACCGACCAGCTGACTGAGGTGGTCTCTGGTTCTGGTCCAACTGTGGACTGACTTCAACTTCTCTTCCAGATTTTCAATGAAGTCCACCAGCAGCTTCACGGAGTCTACCACAGACCTGAAACAAAGCAAATAGTAAAGAAGTTCTGGAGTGGTATGTAGTACTGTGGACTGTACAAGTCCCGCATGCCAAAGGGAACACACAGAGACCAGGTGATCTGGAATCGGTGGAGGACATGGATCAGATCTGGAGGTTTTCCTCCAGATGTAAGTCAATGTGAAACCAGAGTCAGCAATGAATCATCGAAGTGAAAGTGATTATTACCTGTGCAGGTGAGCCTGGATGCCCAGGTTGGTGCGACCCAGCGGCCTCATCAGTCTCTGTCTCAGGCTGTTCTGGTCCTTCAGGACGTCCTGCAGGTGCCCACAGAACATTTGCAACATCTGGAACTTGTGAGCTGCAGAACCAGGACCCAACAAAAAAACGGTAAAAGTCAGAGAACTTGTGGATCCATAAAAGTTTCATAAACCGGGTTCTGATCCTTCAGAGACTCGTGTTCATGTTTCAGGTCAAACACTCACTGAGGTAAAATGTGTGGGTGATATCGGCGTCCTCATTCTTCATCCGCAGCAGCTGCATCTCCAGCTGCAGCTGAAACACCAAACAACAAATCATCCAGAGTCCAGAATCCTCTGAACGTCTGAGTCTACTGAGTCTTTTCTCTGTGGTTTGGTTCCTTCAAACATTTTACTCAAGGTAAAGAAACATTTTATGTTCATATAAAATAATTATTAACTAATGTGTTATTAAAGTTGTTGACACACTGCCAAACTCTTCCAGGTAAACAGGATGTGACATCAGACTGAAGTTTACCTGGTCCAGCTGTCTCTGTGTTCTGATTCGCTGTTCAGCCTCGTGCAGGTGAGAGGAGAAGGCGGAGCTCGGCCTGGAGGAGGCAGAGTCTATCTCCTCCTGAAATGTACACACAAAGTTTACGAGTCAGATTCACCAGACTCTGGCGAATCAAATGTTCATGAGGAGGTTTTTACCTGAGACAAAGCTCCTCTAGAGACACACCTGGCCAACAGGTTGGCAGCTGGAGTCACGGAGAACGGAGACAGGTCCCACTGAAGCATCTGAAACACGGACAGGAAGTAAAGTGTCAGGTTCCATGTTCTTCACGTTTCTCACTTTAACTGATGGTTTTGTTGTGTAATTTTTCTTTGTTTATTAGTTGCTATGTCTTAATATCATACATATATTCATAAGTGTGTCAGTTTTAATAGTGTGTCAAGCAAATACAGGGGTCTGAGCATTTCCTTTGTCTCAAGAGGGCCTGTCTGAATTCAGTTGGCTCATGCAAACCAAGAGGAACCAGGCAGTGCATGGTCAACAGTGCAGATGGGGATTGAAATAGAGAAAGGAGGGAGGCACGTGAGGCCCAGTGAGACAGAGAGACTGCTGAATGTGCAGAAGGGCTGACATGCATTTGGGTTTTAGGTGTGGTCCCCATGAGCGTATAAAAGGTGATTTTAGACACAGAGATTTTAGACATAGATCCGGATCTGTGGCTCACTAAGGTTGATGTCATTTTTGCGGCAAATAAACAACTTCGAGACCCGTCTCTCTCTGCTCATTATTTAAGGAGAAGTTTTTTCCAAGGACACCTTCAACACTTGTAAGATCAGAAGCTTATCCACAGCAGTTTCACATCAGCTCATAAATTCGTTTGAGATGATAAAGTTCTGCGCAGATACGATCCCCGGTAATCGGCTCGCAGTGCATGCTGGTTAGTTTTCTGTCTGACTTGATGCCAACCGGACGTTTAGTAAAAAAAAGTTTCCTCTTTTATTTACTTTGAAATATTTAGATATTTCAGTCTGAATTTTCACTGTGAAGATCGATTCTTTTACTGAATAAATTATGTGATGGATCAGAAAAAGCTGATCGTAGACCTTAACTAGACTGTTAAGTTACAGATTACTCTCAGATTACTAACATAACATCTGCACAGATGTTACAGTCTAAATATGCAACAGATCAGTAAGTTTCTATTGACTGATTAATGTTTGGATTTATAGTTTAATATTCATATTTATAATCAGATAACCCCACTACCTTATACACTGGACTAATTTGACCCAGAAAGTACCTACTAGTTTTTATTCATTTGTATTACTTTTATTACCTATTTTTGTTCTGTAAATTGAGTTATTAGTATTTGTGTTGGTGTTAATCTTTTTTGGTTATGGTTCTTTTTTATTTTTCCTTCTAACTGTTTGAACGGAGAGCTGCTGTAACATGCCAAAATATTTTCCCTCTGGGATTAATTAAATTGTTTGAATCTTAATCAGCGAACTGACAGCGTTTCATTATAATTTTACCGCATTTCATGTGAAATAATTGAGTCATATGGAAGCTGAAAAACAAACACACCATCTTCTGTGGTTTATTTCATCTCACAGGATGTGAATATTAACAACCAGGACAAACTCTGCTAGAAAATGTATAACTGTCCGCCCTCATAGTGACCTTCAGACACACATGCTCAAGTCTCGAACGAGCCTAATGTCAACCTGGTTCCTCGGGGACCTAACTGATCAGAACCAGTATTAGCTCCGGACCCAGTCTTCCTCGACTAAATCAAAGTAATCTACACATATGTTCTGTGTGGTTCTGTTCAGCAGAACTGAAGGGTGGATGATAAAACATCTAAACCCTGCTTTAGTTTTTTGTCGGTTCTGTGACTTAAAAATAAAACAACGGAAACCAGAACGGAGTGGTTTGTAAACGACGTTTCGCGTCGTTACCGGAGAACAGTTCGGGTAATGTGTGTCCGTAGTAACACGAACAAGACGCCGTTGCTCCGTTACAGGGTCTGTATTAATACGGTGAACACACACACACACCGTCCTGAACCAGTTTACTGTTTGTTTCTTACCTTTTCGACCGAACAAACGTGTCCAGAGTCCTAATCCGGATCCAGCTGAACTGAACCCGCGCGATGGTTTGCTTTCTTCTTCTGGAGGTTTCAGTGACGTTGTGACATTAGCGCCCCCTGTGTGCGGCTCACGCACCTACACACGCTTTTACATCCGAAATGGACCGAACCGAAACCTGGCCCATTAGTCTGGCGCTTGTTAATGAATCCAACACAGCTTTCTGATTAAGTATTTTCTTTTTCATGGACCCAGTAATCACACTCTGTCTCAGGGTCCTGGTCATAGTTAGGTTCTTATGTGTGTCCTGGTGTTAAAACCCACCCAGTTCGTCCCTGCAACTCTCATGTCTCTCATGTCTTTGGACGGAACCAGTACCAGCAGATACAAAACACTGTTCTGACGTCACTGTGAGAAACCGAGAGAGGATTTGTTGATGTGTTTACTGTCTGTGTGTTACTCTGACATTTGTCCTTTAGGAACAGTAACGTTAGACAATTAAAACATTTAGATAATTATATACTGAAGTAAATGCACAAATCCCAGAAAGTTGATTCTGTTCATCTGGACATTGTATTTTTAGTGGAAGAAACGTTTCATCCAATGAGACGTTTTTCTAGATGACAAGTGTTTCTCTTGTTAAACTGGAATTACATTTTTTTTATTTTATTATTGCACATTTTGTCTCATGTTGTAGGCCTAGAGCAGGTATATTAAAATGTTTAACTGTAGTGAAAAAGTCAAGCTGGGGTAATCTTTTACAGAGTAGAATAATTATAACAGCTGCACAAGTCATCATATCTTTTTTCCCACCAATTTTCCATAAATATACATTAATATATCTACATATATAATCACATTTCAGTAAAAGCCAATAGACCATTCATAACTTCAAACCCCACTGATATGATCCACCTTCTGACATAATTTTCTTTCAAATAAATTAATAAAAATTTCTACTGGTCTTTAATGATTTTGATAGATGGGGGAAAAAAGTATGCAGGACAGCTTTTTTATTGTTCTACAACATAAAGTAGATAAGACTTTTCATTAACACAGACACGTTTCTTCTCTTGTAGACAATAAAGTTGTGTTCTATTAATTTATTGTGCTTTGCTTATGACGGTAAATGTTTATTCCTATAACTTATCAAAAATACATGCTCTTAAATGTTCTGGTTTCGAACTGGAAACTAATTTCCAAGATGGCGCCTTATTAACGTCTATGGCAGCTGCGCACCGAGTGTTTCATGATTGCATACGGAGATCGAATGCCTTACTGGGCAAGTGCGCATGTCCTAAAACAGTGACGTTTGTCTGGCCACTGTTCTCATTGGCCCGCAGAGCTGCGGTCCCAGAGCCGATGGGAGTCAGGGCGACTTCACTTAACCTCCTTCTTTTTTACTTTTCTTTGAATCTACAACTTTTATAAACCAGATTTTTTATTTTCTCGAAAAGCGAAATTTTAATGGTCAGTTAGTTGTAAGTAAACTCTTCGGGTTTTGTGTTGATAGAGCTGTATTTTAGAGGTTAACAGGCTAACGGCGCAGAGCTAACTTTAGCTTTACATTGAATTCACAGCCGTAAACATGGAAACGTTACTCTCACGTTACAGTGTTGCATTAGGTGTAACTAACGTTACCGCGTTGTTGCCAGCTTGTTACACAGCTCAGCACATTTAAATATCCCACACATTGAACCTAATATCACAGGTAACTAAGGAGCTGACGTAGCTACCTGTCATCTCCGTCATCCCGCAGGTTGTTGCTGACTTTGTCCTCCTGCGGGTTTCAGCGGCTCATCTCATTAACACTGACCGAGGGAGAAGCCAAGGAGGTTAAAGGGTAGGTTAAACCTGTCTGCTAAAACCCGGGTCAGCACATGAACTGTGGACTGACCGAGGAGGAACATCTGCTGTGATTTTACCCACAGACATCAGTCAACACCTGGGTGGAGTCAGACATTCAGGTGGAGGATGGGGAACAGTGCTCTGAAGTCTCACCTGGAGACGTCCCAGAAGACTGGAGTGTTTCAGCTCACAGGAAAAGGACTGCAGGAGGTGAAACACACCTGTTAACATTATGCAGTAAAGAGATCTGTACTGGTTCACACACAGAAATAATCCAGTGTTTTCACCACAAACACACAGGTTTGCACTGACACGCTGATAGTTCCTGCAGGTGCGGGACAGTTAAAAAGTACCGTGAGACTACTTAACCTGAAGTGTTTGGTTCAATAAAGTGTATTTATTCTGTGTACAAGGAGAGTACTGCACAGAGTGTAAAAGGTGGAGACAGGTCGCTCAGGTAGGAAGCTAAACTCAGAAGTCTCCGTGATTCAGCGAAGGATTGTGACGAGTCTGCAGATCTTCTGTTTGCTCTGTCTTTCAGAGTTCTAAGCTCCGAGCTTCAGGTGTTTCAGCTGTTTCAGTTTCAGAGCTCAGTCTCTGACGTTTCCTGGTGCTGGTGTCGTTTCAGTTTCCAGAGGAGCTGCAGAGGCTCACCAGTAACCTGAGGACTGTGGATCTGTCTGGAAACAAGATCGAGGTCCTTCCTGGAGCAATTGGGAACTTCCTGCAGCTCAAGAGTCTGACCCTCAACTCCAACAGACTCGGTGAGTGACTGTCCACAGGTAGATGACGGTTTGTTCCTTCATCAGCATCACAGGCCGTGAAAGAGTCGTTTAACATGTAGTACCATCAGTAAAGGCGAAAAGCTGTCTACATTTAACCATCTGTTGATCTGAATCAGTGCACCAGTCTGTGTAAACACGCATGTTCACATACGTAAAGCAGCAGCTGAGATAGACGCTGCTCTCAGAAAGATTTTAGATTTAGAACTCAGGTTAATGATAAAAATATTTCTGATTGATCTGAGGCTACTGAACTGACCTCAGAGCTGATGACATCACAGCATTTCACCAGTAGAGCGATAACACACGTGTTCTTGAGTGTTCTACATGTCACCTGTAATGTAACGCGGAACAAAATGCAGATCACATGAGAACATGTGAACCTGTTTTTTCCCATCCTCAGCCACTATTCCCAGTGAGATCGGGAAGCTGAAGAAACTGGAGACTCTGAGTCTGAATGGGAACCGGATCAAGCAGCTGCCCCCTACTGTGGGCCAGCTCAAAGCCCTGCGAACCCTCAGCCTGGCAGGGAACCAGATCTCAGAATTCCCTTCTGGACTGGTGAATCTGAGGCAGCTAGACCTGCTGGACTTGTCCAGAAACCAAATCCAGAACGTCCCCCAGGAGGTGTCTGAGCTGCAGGTCATCGAGATCAACCTCAACCAGAACCAGGTACTTTAGAACCAGGTCTCACTGAAGTTACCAGAGTCAGACTCAGAATCTCTGCTGAGTCAGTAAATTGATGAAGCCTCCTGATCGGACTGTCGGCAGGAACATTTGATGTCACTGTTGTAGTTTTTTTGACTTTGCTGTCTGGTTTCAGGTGAACTTTCTGTTTGTAGGTAAGTTAGAAGATGTAAAAAGATTCTGTCTCTGTAGCAGAAAAAGTTTGTTAGAAAGTCTGCAGCCTGATGATAACGTTTTCAGTGCCTTTGTCAAACGATTAGTTTAAGGTGTGAATTATCATCGACTCCAACAGTCAAACCGAAGCAGGTGGAGAAACTAATGATCCGTGTTTAATCTGTTTTATCAGTCTTAGGATCAATTTCCTGCTCTGAGACACTGAGTAAACACAAGCCCTTTTACCATAGAACTAGCCCAACAACATAACTCCTATAGGATGGGGCTCATCTAGTCTGATCTTTACAGGGATTAGGGTTCCAGTCAGGTTGGTCTAATTAAACATTTTACCTCCTGGTCTGCTTCCAGATTTCTGTATTGTCGGCAGAGGTGTCTCGCTGTCCCCGTCTGAAGGTTCTCCGTCTTGAGGAGAACTGTCTGGAACTGTCTTCCATCCCCCAGTCGATCCTATCTGAGTCCCAGGTGTCTTTGTTCTCTGTGGAGGGAAACTTGTTTGAGGTCAAGAACCTCCGAGACCTGGATGGATATGACAAGGTGAGTCTTCTGTGTTCAGGGACAGTCAGTCCAATTCAGTTTTATTTATATAGCACCAAATCACAACAGACGTCATCTGAAGGCACTTTACAGTGTTTAAAGTTTAAGACCTTACAGAATATAAAATATAGAATAATACAGAAAACCCAACATTTCTGGTTCAGAGTCACCTGAGCCATCTCGAACTATAAGCTTTATCAAAGAGGAAAGTTTTAAGCCTAGTCTTAAAGGTAGAGAGGGTGTCTGCCTCCCGAACCTGG